>WYDF02026861.1:0-12960 GCA_009867245.2 Adranes taylori
ATATGTGGCAATAGGAAAGATCAAGGAGTTTAATAATTTCAGTTTGTTGCATTGAGATATTGCAGAGTCTTTCCATAGTCGAGTTAGTTTTATTGTTGAGTTACGTGCCGTGGCCAATCTGCGTTTGATTTCTCCGTCACAGCCGCCTTTGTTTGTGATATGATCCTAAATAGTTAAATTTCTCAATCACTTTAAAACCATCGATCTGCCTAACATTGGGAGGGTTGCGGTCTATTATCATAATTTTCGTCTTCTTTTTGTTCAATGTAAGACCATGTGTGATTTTAAAATAACGTACCATTGGCAGAGAAATAAGAAATCAATTCGATTTTTTCGTTCCTTCACATAAAAAATCCGATATTTATTAATTTTTGTGTTTGGAATTTTTGAGCCGGACAAAGCGAATGATCTATTTTTAACTCTGTCTAACAAATTCATATAAGCTCAAAATTGTTTTTTCCATAGCAACTGTACAACAAAACAACACTAGTTTCCTGCTTAAAACACTGATTATCGTTCTGTATACTGAACTGTTTCTTTTAGAATTATGAATGCATAAAATGTGATTTCTCTCTGAAATTATAAGTTCATCTAAGTGTATACCCGCATTATGCAAGTATCTATGTTCATAAAAAAAATTCTTTTATAAATACATAGGTAACAGTAACGCGTATTATCTTTAAAACAAGTAGAAAAGGGAGCGAAAAGATATTCACGTGAAGACAAGAGATACCTCACTATCGCTTAGCGCGTTAGTGTCTATCTATGTAAATGAATTCAAAGTATTTCTCGAGAACCAAAAGAGATAGAAAATGCGGGAATTTCTATTTCGCAATGTTGTGACATCTTAATGCATTCATAAATATTAACAAATGATAGAACGTGTAAAACCAAAAAAAATAAATTACAGAATAATGTAAGAGTGCAAGTAGGATCCTTGAAAAGGATGTTAGGACTAGAAAAATTGATGCCAGGAGAGATTATAACATAGGAGCTAAATAAGCATAAATTTTTGGTCAAAAGGTTTAAAAAACTGGCAAAATACGAAATAAAAGAGATGTTGGAAAGGAGAAGTGAGAGAGCGGTGAATAAGGGGTGCTGAAGAAGGCGCTGAAGAGTCTGGTGAAGAAGGATAAAGGATAAAAGGAATGCACTAGGGGGAATAGGCTGGTCTATAACAGGATAGTATGAAGAAATGAGAGAGGAAAGTTGTTGTAAATGAGATTGCGAAAAGGATGGATCAAGAATCAATAAAATGAGATATAAGAAAAGATATAAAGAAATTAATGTGGATGGAAGAATACCTGAATATTTGGGGACAAATATAACTATAAGAGAGAAGAGAGTGAAAGCTACATTGTAATGTGGTAGTAAAAAAAAAGGAAATTGGTTTTGGATGGATGACTGAGCGGGAAAATGTAGATTTTATGGAAAGTAGAAACTTACGTACGAAATATATGCATTTGCTCCTCAATCATTCCAAAACTCTAGCCAATAAACGATGTTGGTGAAAATATGTTATCGTGTTTATAGTATTTATTTCGAAATAAATACTAAATGATTATTTGATATTTGATACTTATTGATACCATGCACAAATTTGTGGGGCCCAAATGATTGTATTGAGCAGTTATACGACTTCACCAAATCTGCAGCCGCTTATAGATAATGATAAAAGATTAAAAAACTTTTATAAGTAAATGAATAAATTAAATGAACTTGTTACTTGCTGAACTTATTGGAATTCTTAAGTAGAAGCAGCTTAATTTGATGAACTGTTTAATTATGAGCAAGACTTCTTTTCAAAGTTCATCAAGCTCATGGAGAAAGATATCTGTCACGACTTTAAGTGGTAGAAACATGACGTTTACTATAAGACTTTAGATAAGAATTTCAAGTAACAAAATTAAAATTAAAAAAAATAGTTTTAAGTTTAGAAGAAAAATCCTAAACAAGTTGGTCATCTTAAGTTGGTATTTGTAAATAGTTCAACAAGACACATGGTTTGATCTTGAAGTATGTAGTCTGAATTGAAGAGATCTTGTGCTGATGTAGCACACCAAATTAAAATCTTGGGTTCAAATTTTGATTTTTCCGTAAATCTTACATCAGTACTTAGTTTATCTGGATGAAGTAGAAGAATATGTTTTGTCATCCATAATCACGTAAACTTTTGATGCAGATTATGAGATATTTTAGGACTTCCTGCCAATTGTTTAGATCAGCTATGAACAACGCATTGCCCGCGGCCCTCATCACTTTTTTATGCGGCGCGTCGAACTTTAGATTTTTCAAATATTGTGTTAATTTAGAAAGAAACGTTTATGAAAATGTAAAAACCTATTTCCCTTTTATGTTCAGATTCACTATCTGTATTAAAAAAGTAGAATATTAAACATTATAGGATGAAGCATGAAATCTATATACATATATAAAAATGGATGTTTGTGTGTTTAATAGACTTCGATACCGTTTGATCTATCATCATGAAACTTGTCACATTTATGTATTTTTTCAAGGCGAAGGTTTTTATGCTATCCACATGTTGTAACTCGCCACTAGATGGCGCTGCAGTACCGATCAACCGATCGCCATAAAAATTTATATACATAGGTATTTGGTACAAAGGATATTTTTATGCTATCCAACTCGCCAATAGATGGCGTTGCAGCTCGCAGCCGTAGGGCGCGGAAATGACAGAGCTGATCGCGAAAAAGCCAAGACAATCAGGGCATGCCGCTGGTCGTGGCAAAGCCGCGCTAATTAGACATCCCGCTGATAGCTGCAAAGCTGCTGCAATTAGACCATGTCGCTGGCCGCGGCAATTCGGCCATGTTGTTGGCCTAGGCAAAGCCGCTTCAATTAGGCAATGTCATAGATCGCGACAGAGCCGCGGCAATAAGGCCATGTCACTGGCCGAGGCAATGGTGAGCGCGGAGCAGTCGGCGCCGTAGGCAAAGGTGGGGGCCAAAACAACGTTTGCCGAGTCCGCTAGTAAATTATAGACATTGAAGACCAAATACGGAAAGATAAATATAATCAATTGGAGAAAAGCTTAAAATAACAACAAAATATATTTAAAACTTAAATTTTTTCATCAGTTATGACAAGAAAAAGTATATGGCAATATTGTAAAGCTATATTGTAAGTCAAATAAAAAAAAATGAAGGCATTTACTGATGAAGAAATTTAATCACTTTTACAGAAATAGCGTTCTCTGATAAAAAAGACATTATTTCCAAAATTCGTTTGTCCAGATTCAATTGGAAGAACCATTGAATATCTGTCCGAAAACATTACTGCTACAATATCTCAATGCATTAAAAGATTTGGATTGTGTTCTATGGTACTTGATGAGAACTATGACATCGGTGACACAACCCAACTAGCAATATTTGTAAGAGGAATCTAATTTTATGGAGTCTGATCTAATTTTAATATAATAGAGGAACTGGGTTTATTTAGAAGAACTGGGATGACAATGACAGGAACTACAACTGGTAACGACCTGTTGTAAAATAGCTCTGTGAAATAGCAAGACCATGATGTAAAATAGCGCAAATTTGTCAATTCCATTGGAAAATATTACCGACATATCAACTAATGGCGGGCGTACCAGCAATTTTAAGTATGGTTGTAGGAGTCGCGGGACTGTTATTTAATGAACTTAAAACTTAACAGGAAGAGAAATACTTGTTAATCACCAATAGAATCTTTGCGCAAAATCTTTAGAGATGCCAAATGTCACCTACAGTCCAGCGTTTCTCAAACTTATTAACCTGCGGACCGGTCCAAAAAAATCTCGCGGACCGCAGATGCCGGTTCCCCTGACCGGCACCTGAGAATAGCTGCCTTAGACGATAGCAGAAACTAATGTTTTCAACATTCAATGAATCTGCCTCCTCATTTTGTAAAATGTAACAATGTTTAGCGAATGTCGTAAACAATTTTCTGGAATCACCTTGGGATTTATTCTCAAGTATTCCATTTTGATAGATGATTTCATCCATCTAAAGATTTAATTTACGGACATTTAAATAATTTTCAAACTTTTGTTCGGAACTATTCCATTGTAAGAAACAGTAAGATATATCGTATCGGTGTCTTCTGTATCGTTATTTCTATACTACATATCTTACATAAATGTTCCGATTGCGATTCAGTATTTAGGGGTAACTAGGAAGGGCATTTTAGTTGTTTGTAGATTTTGTTTTTTGGTGAATGTTGAGAATGCGATTATTTGAATTTTCGAAATAAATTAATTTAGTCTAAAACAAATTTGTCTTTGAATAAATTATAGTGATTACTTATAAGAAAATACTTTTCCGGCGTTATCAAAACACGGTGGACGTTGCGCTCAATGGAATAATAGTTAGGTTACGTAAACATTAGACGAATGTTGTACGTATAAAATACAATGTACATGTTAGTAAATATTAATTATATGTAGATATTGAAAGTAAGAGTCAGTGGTGGAATTATAGATTAAATCTTTGGACTTAAAATTCTTCATTTAGTATATGCGTATACAATTATTACTTAAATACTTTATAAATTAAGACATACAAACTTTCTTGCTGCACAGAGCGGTTTCTTTCCATACTGGACAAATTCGAAACCTGTACATATTAACTGTGTACTTATGAACTACAAACCTTATAGGAACCTACTTGAGTATCTGTTATAATAGGTATCATTGAATTGAAACCCAAAATGATATAAAAGATTAATTTGAAAATAGAAATTTATAAAAATTGATTAAATCTGGCAACAAGGAAAGAAAAATTGTAATTATATGAATTTGAAGTAGCGTTTGGATTGAATGAATGCAAGGAAAACCACAAGGACCATAGGAAATGGCGAACGAAAGGACAAAGAACTAAAAATAAGGAGGTAAGGATACGACGCTGTTACGATGAGTTTTTTATGCTCATCGTCATGTGGAATGGTTGAGGAAATACTGAAAAAAATATAAGTAGAAACTCGGCTCTAGAGAGAGGAGGACACGCCAGAAAGGGTACCCAACAAAAAGAAAACGCAATGCTATTGAATAAGACGCAAGTTTTATGCATATACGTATTTCAAAATGGAAATCAAAAAGCTTAAATATGCCTAACCTATCCAAAGTTCTAGTGACTTACTCAAGCATTGTTCACATAAAGATTATTACATTCTAAAATATATAACTAGTTAATTAAAAACAGTTACATGTTTTTAACAGATTTTATACGTTGAGCAGATGGCATCACGAATTACCACATGCCTTATTTGTAACTTTCTCAAATTATGTATCTAGAATCATAAATTACCTCATATCAGAGTATATAATGAAAAGAGTATATAATGTATATAATAAATATATAAAACTTTATAACCTCTCTGAAGGAATTCAGCTGGAATAGTATATATAACAGCCCAAACATAAGCATAAACAGCTTGTGGAATGCGTTTTTCGGAAATTTGAAATTTTTTAAAAACATTTTCCCCAAATGCAAAATATCGTCAAACATATTTGCTAGAAACAGCAGAGAAATGACAAAGTATTAAATATATACTTGACTATTATTATATACTAAGCGAAGTAGACTCCCAATGTAAATACTTAGGCGTACAAATTGACAAAAGTTTCAGATTCACAGAGGATGTGCAAATAGCCACTACTAAGATCATGCAGCGGATGGACCAGGTAAGTAAATTGATTCCTAGGGTCTGAGATTCACGTCCGGAAAAAAGGAAACTACTATGCAAGACGGCACAATCTATAATTTTGTATGCTGTAATCTATGATCTGAAGAGACGCCACTAGACTCGACTGCATATGAAGGATGTTGGAAAGGGTGAGCCTGGTCGCGGTAACATGCGCTTATGTACTACATCTACCGTTGTGCTTACAGGTAAGCCCCATTATACCTGCTCGCTGAAGAAAGAGCGAAAACCCACAAGAATAAGGAAATCCTTTGGAACCAGGCAACGAAAGGGACATAGACCAGACGACTAATACTGGAAATTCGCCCGTAGTACCTGAAACAGCATGGAACTTTGGATTTCTGGCTCATGCAGGCATTGACTGATCAGGGATATTTTGTGGCTCATCTACATTGCATTGGAAAATTACCCAGTGACACCTGTGAGCACTGTAACTGTGAAAGAGATATGCCGAACACAGAATCATGTACTTCAAGGCGTGCGCTGAGCCAAGAGTTGACATGAGAGAACAACTAGGAGAAGTGATAAGAGCTGAGAGTTTGGTGACGACAATGTTGGAAAGTAAGCGGAAGTGGGACACTGTCGCCGGATATATTCGCCTTATCATGAAACGGAAAGAAGAGGCTGAGAAACTCCTGAATATAGAATAGCCGTTATGAGATAACTACAACAAGGGTCAGTGGAGGATAACTGGAGGGAGCTCTATACACCCACTTCAGTGGTCTTCCTATGCAGGACCTAGCAGGCTATACACCAAAGAGTAGACCAGTTCCAGAGATTAATAAATACTGATTACATTATGGAAACAAAGTAATCAGTATTTATTGAAAGCCGCTTGGATGAAAGACGCTTGGAAGTCATACCAACGTTTAGTACTAGGTTCCTGGAAGGGATACCCCAGGTAACCCGCTCACGAGTTTTTTTTAAGGCTGCTGCGTTTGCATAGCGGACGCAGGGGGGTAATCGTCTACCATCGACACTAGATTGCGTTTAGTTGCGACGCCAATCCCCCATAACGCCTATTGTAGGTTTTTCGACCGTTAAAACCATGAACCAATAATAAAAAGAAAGATTTAAGGTGCAGGATTTTGATTAAATCTAGGTGTGCTCCGTTGTTACCTTGTACTTCATTGGTATTCATTGTTAAAATGGACTTTTCCGCTTTACGCATTTTTCCTTACTTGCACGACTTTTCCGCATGAAATGCGTTCAAACAATATTATAGATTAACTTTCTTTTCAAATGTTTACCTTTCTACAATCAATTCGTCGTTATTGAGTAGATGGCTGTGTGCAGGCTGATTCATATAATTATCTTGTACAAATTCATAAAACATGAAACTATCATATATACTTTTGTAATAAGATCTAATCCATTCAGTGTTTTGAACGGCATGTGATCACTGACGATATTGATAGTAATATATTTTCTATGTGAACGATTCTTAATATGTAGTTGTAATATCTCGTCTATTGATTCCAATTCTCTACTTTTTAACCCTTTTCTGTAAATCAATCCCCGATTTCAAGTCATTCGTAGCGCAATTATAAACTGCCTGAAAAGTACACCGCCGAATTTAACTATTATAAGTTAATTGTTACGTCACATCCACACTTCGAATTAAAGAATTTTCCAATTTCTTTAGTGTAACGATCAATTAATTTTTTGTTTAAAATTTGAAATATGTTTTTGGTTTATAGAATTATAACTATAACAAATGAATTAACAATTTCAATAGATTTTTGAATCAAAATTGAATATATTATTATTTTAAAGTAAATTACAATAGAGATGGAGTGGTGTGAATTTGAATGAGAAACGATTGAGAATTCATTGAACTTGCATGCATATTTATATTGGTTATTTGGCAAAGCCAAGAACCTGCTGCTCTCGATCGTGTTGCTTATCTTGAGCAATTTTTTTTTTTGGGATACTGATTGGCTGAAGCCAAAAAAATGACAAAACTGAATCTGTTATGTCAGAAGCTCCCACTAAACTATGCGATAAATGATAGTCGCTATTTTTTGATGATATTTTATTGACTGCACCTCTGACAGATGCTGTTGATGTAAATACACGTGTACATTTTCTTAACAAGTCTTTGATTATGCATTCGGGAGTATCACTGGTTGAGACAGAACTATCACTCAACAGCTTCGATACGCTGTTTATAAACAGAATTGTCGAGCTTCTCAAAATGGCCATCAACCGCAGATCCCATCTCTTCATTGTTGGCAAAACTTCTACCACCAAGCCATTTTTTCAAGTTTGGAATAGAAAATAATACGAAGCAGCTAAATCTGGCGAATTCGAACCGTAACTCGAACCGGATGTGTGAACTGGAAAGAAAACTTTATTTTTTACCAAATGCGGTTGTTTTTACTTGATTTTGTCACTCAAACGCTGCAATAAGTCCGCATAATACTTGCCGTTGACTGTTTTTCCTTTCTTAAGATAATACCATGCGCATTCCAAAAATCTGACGCCATCACCTTGTCTGCGGATGCAACTCTCTTCGTCTTCTTGTGGAGCCGATTCTCCTCTTTGAGTTCATTGTTTTGGCTATTCCTTCGTCTCAGATATGGACCTATGTTTCAAGCGATGGACCTATGTTTCATCCGTCGTTATGAATGGATGCAAAAACTCGTGAAACTGCGCCAAACACTCGACTGAAACATTGTCATGACGCCGTTTTTGTTCTATTGTGAGTAATCGTGCCACCCATTTTGCGCATAGCCTTTTCATGGTCAAAATTTGAGTCAATCCACTTTCAAAATACCTAACCCGTCTGCTATTTAGCTGCCATCCAATATTTACTGTTGTAAACTAAAGACTGGACTTTCCCAGATTAGGATTTAGCTCTGCTTTGATTTTGGTCGAACTGAGATCTTTGAAATGAAACTATTGTATTAGATAATGATGATTAATTTTATTCACGTTTACAAAGTCACTGACAGTATCACTACTGATGGCTTTTAAACAAATACTAAACAGCACAGCGCCGTCAAACTTATGATTTATAAGAATGGTACTTTCTACCATAGTCATTCTTTTAAACAACAACCGCCATCTATACTTCAGGTACGGTACTTTTATGTCTCATATGTACATATACGTAGATGGCTTAAAAAGAGAAAGGTTATCTTTGTGAAAAAACATCGTGGAATGGTCTTCGGAAGGAATATATTTAGAGTTTATCAATTCGACATGCAAGAAATAATCAACAAAATGAACATTGCAATTGATTTTCTAATAAAAAAAGGTTTCCTATTTTTTAGGAAATAAAATTATTTTGTGAATAACTTGAATAATGCCGACGCACCTTAAATCAAAACGAAACCCTAATAGAGCAGAAGGGTTCACAATATACGAGAAAACTAAAGAAAAGTTATTTGCACGATGGCTTCGCGCGCTCTAGTCGTGCGAATTTTCCAGACGCCTTATTATCTTGATTACTATTTCTACGAAAATTTTCAGTTTTATATGACGCCAGTTACAAACTGGTGTAAAATATTTTTGTGCGCGATTTCTAATTCTTTGATTGTATGTATGCGAATGTATTTCCGTCAAGGGGTTGTATGGATTGTTTATGTGTGCGTGGAAACGCGATTTCTTTTTAATCAACCCCATTTTCTTCTTCGCTTTTATGCAATCGTTGTTCTAAGAACATGTTTCTTCTGTAATTGGGAAAATGAGACTGTTTGGTTGTTGAAAACATTCTTTCATCTTTTACGTGACTTTTTTCTTGAACAGTAGTAAAAACCAGATTTGGTAATATGGCAGCAAGTATTGTAGATTGCTGTAAAGCATATTTTCTTACGGATTAATCTGGCCAAAATATTTGCAAATAATTGAGTACAATTTAAAAGGTTCTTTCTCGATTGCACATCGAAAATCACACTGACATAAACTACTATTAGCAATAACATCACTATTATTAGCAATAACATATTAGCGGCAAATTTTTAGCAA
The DNA here is from genome assembly GCA_009867245.2 of Adranes taylori. Classification (NCBI taxonomy): domain Eukaryota; kingdom Metazoa; phylum Arthropoda; class Insecta; order Coleoptera; family Staphylinidae; genus Adranes; species Adranes taylori. The sequence continues at coordinate 9,679 of WYDF02026861.1, forward strand.
TAAGATCGTTACATTTTATTTAATATTGACCTTTTTAGAACTGGAGAAATAAGATTAATACAAATTATGGATAATATGTTTATATGTAGCTTTATATAGCTTACATCAAAGAAAATTGTTTAATTTCACGCATGCTGGCACAAATATTATAAACAATTAAGTACTTATCTTTTTGCAATTTTTCAGTATTAGAAACAAGTTTGTATCTAATGTTATATAATACAAGATAGGTTAATATTCATGTATTATGAGAAAACTAACAGACCTACATTTTCTTTTATATAAAACCTTTAAAATAATCATTTTATATTGAAAATTTTTAAAGTTGGCAATGTTTGTATTGTAAAAACACTTGCTAACCCATACGCGCACACACATCATATTTTGATGTTATAATTCTGTACATAAAGCTGCGGACAAAGTAAGAACTATAACTTTGATGTGGTTTTGATTTGACGTTGCAATTTTGGGGACGTTTCAGTAAGACACGAAAACACTCAATTTCAACCCATCTCAACGCAACAACTATTTGGCTTTTGTGTAGTTTTTACCAACGAGCCGTTTATAAACAAAGAAATTGCAAGTCCGGTTTCGAGATGTGTATCGTCCCAGCAATTACCATCGGTCGATCAATTGAACGGTTTACTTTTTGAATAAATTTCTCGTCGCACTGAAATGTACACCTTTAAATGTTTTATTTATTCCTTGTGTCATACTGATGGTAGAGTTAATAATGCTACTGTCGGATAATGATAACGGATAATAAATAATGCTAAATATATGGTATACAAGGATATCTTCTGTAAGAAAATCAGTTAAGTGAGATATTATCTAAGTACTTAAGGACAAACATATATTATATCCTTTCTTCTCATGCACATTTAATTAACCATTGGAATATACATACGTGTAAGGATAATAGGCAACTGAACGCTAATTGTATGTGTATGCAAATAGCGTCTGAACAGTTTTGATGTTAAGTAACCGCGAGAAATTGTTAAAAGTCGGAAGAATTCCAATTCGTTTAAGGAACCAACACGCACAGCTATCGATGTGAGTCAAATATGTGATGCTTACCACTTTGTATTAAATAGTGTAGTGGAATTATTCCTGTAATTACCTATAAAATTGGTGTTTAATATTAAGTTATTAAAGTCCAACCCATGTTATAAATTCACTATTAGTTATATGGAGTACATTGTTGCCGTTTACCAATTATGAAATATTCCCCATATTTGAGATAAAATAGGAGCAATGATTTTATAGAACATAAAACCAATTATTTGGGTGAAATAGATTTTTCATTATTGTATAGACTAGAACTAGGCAAGCCAACAATTTATTAACATAAAAAAATAAACAATATTCGAAAAGTTTTGATAAGAAATCAAGAATTGTCTATAAAAAGGTTACTATAGAATTTGATGTGCTTCCAAGTCTAAAGACGATTCCAATGATGAAGCTCCGAGTTGAATTATAAAAGGCTCCCGGTTATCTTGTATCTCATCTACCTGCCGCATGTCTCTTTCTACCTTAAGAACATGGTTGATGCAGTTTTTCCAGTTCTCGGCAGTTATCTCGGAGTATGCCTCTTTTATCAGGCGTTCCATTTCTTTAGGTTTAAATGTGACATTATTCCTCGCAATATGCCCCTTCTATCGGATTTAGTTCGCAGTGATACGGAGGCAATGTTAACACTACGTGACCATGCTGCTTTGCTGTTTCATCAATCTTGTAGGCATCGAAACGATATCTTTCACTTTTTCAACTTTTCTGGAATGGTACCTTGTATTGTCCATCACAATTACTAAAGCTGTTGGAAGATTTGGTAACCATTTTTCTGAAAACCATTTCTCAAAGTATTCCCAATCAATTTCGTCATATGCGTCTTTGGTGTTTTGCTTGCAAAGGAACGTATCTTCCGCTCCATCAACGAACCCATCGACTCTGCCTGCGTGGACTAAAGCGAATCGAAGCTTGGTGCTTTGAAGCCACTCTGATAAAAGCTTTTGTATGAGATTTGACGGTGGTATCGGTCCATGATTTTTGAACTGTATGTCTACAGTTACAGTACTTTTTTATCTCCCTCAGGTAACGGTGACGCCATCTAACTATATCGACTCGCTCAATAACAAGACTGTTTCTTCCAGTTTTTTTTTTAATTCAAAGCCAATTTCGTGCAAAAATCTTCTAAGTCTTTCCTTACTAGAATTTGGCAAATCAGGGTCTGAATTTACTGCTAGCAGAATGGAATTTAGTGTTGGCGGCGTATTCTTCAAAAAGAAAGCATGAACTTGGCGGCGTACAGCTTCTTGTACTCTTTGATCGTACTTCACCAGCCTGGCATTGCGTCGTTTTCCGCTTGAGCCTGGTGCCGGTTTCTTCTTTAGTGATTTGACGCCCCCATGCGATTACTCAAACTGCAACTTGTGCACAGTTCGGCAACTGACGCCCAGTGTTTCCGCTGTTGCTAGTACTGCTGCAGTCACACTTGCTGATTTGTCGAAATACTTGAACGCGTTGAGTGTCATCAATTTCTCGCATGAAGAAAGATGTTCACCTTACCGACGATTCTTAAAATCTGCCATTACTCCAAAATCTACTCCTCAATTCAAAAACTTCAGACAAACAAACTGTAGCAACACGCAAAAATTATGAATAACAAATAATAACTTAATAACAGAAACAAGATCAGGAACGAAGCAGGACAAAATAAAAACAGAAACAAGGAGATAAAACAAATCAACTTAAAAAAACGTATTATTTTGATTGGAAACAGGACGAAAAGTTACGAAACTTATTAATTTTTGTTGATAATGCGACACATTGACATAAAAGTCAGTGACAATAAAACAACTGTCAGTGGCTTCTGAGGAAAAAGTTGCACAATCACATTAGTGCGTGAGATATGGCTTATATAAACTTTCATTAGCTAATAAAGGAAGACCATAGTTCATTTTCTTCCATAGTGAATTTAAAGCGGAATATAGTTTTCTATAATTGATATATTGATAATGCAATTTGTGTCAAATATATAAACATTACGTGCTACTTCAGGGCATAATAATTAATTCTGTTTATAACAAGATGTAGTCAACGACATATGTAGAAGTTCTTGCATGAAGTGAATGTATGAACTTATTCAATGCCAATATTTTGAACTTCCAGCGACCCTTTTAGTTGGGCGCGGTTTTATGTTATATATATATATATATATATATATATATATATATATATATATGTACAGTGTATTTTTTTTAAGCACATTCAATATTTAATATC
>WYDF02026872.1:0-12959 GCA_009867245.2 Adranes taylori
AAATTGATGTTTGTATGTTTGAAATTAATAGACTTCGACACCATTTGACTGATCATCATGAAACTTGGCACATATATTTATTTTTTAGAGAGAAGGTTTTTTTGCTATCCACATTGTTGTAACTCGCCATTAGATGGCGCTGCAATAAATCAAGTTCTACACCGTGCAACCGTGCAACCGTGCAAAGAATATTTTTATGCTATCCACTTTGATGTAAGTCGCCATTAGATGGCGTTGCAGCACGCGTCCACAGGCCGCAGCAATGACAGAGCTGGCCTTGGCAATCAGAGCATGCTGCTGGTCGCGGTTAAGTCGCGGCAATTAGACCATATCGCTGGCCACGGTAAAGCCGCGACAACTAGACCATGTCGCTAGCCGCGTCGATACGGACAGCGGAGCCGTGGGCAAATATGGGCACCAGGTGGGGGACAAAACAACGTTTGCCGAATCCGCTAGTAAAATATAAAATTATGGCATACCTCTGTTTGTTAGGTTATGTTTATATATGTAATATATTACTTAATTTGTTAGTTTTTGTCGTTGTTGTGTAGGACTTGACAGACCAACAAAATCAAACACAACAACGACAAAAACTAAGAAATTAAGCAATAGATTACAGATCTAAACATAGCCTCACAAATACTGATATGCCATAATTTTATTTTTATTTCTTGTACTGTTTAAATTAATGTAATATTTTTGCAGTTTCACATGATGATGGCCCAAAAGCCGAAACCGGAAGTAAATAAGTAAATGTAAAAACAAGGAAGTACTTCTATTACAACATTAATCACATTAAATGAAACCCCAAATTAGCAATATCATGTCGCCGGAACCAAACAGAATCCTTACACAACAAAACTGAATATAACGAAGAATATGTTCTGCAGGTTAAACGGAATGATGCTATTAAATGAAACTGAACGATGGATACTATTAATGAACTTGCAAAAAAAGAAAATGATTTGATTCCGATTCAAGTATATAATTTAAGTAAGCAACAAATTCACAAAATATTTGTTCCGAATTTTTCGTACATAGTACGCTTATGTAATTATGCCGACGACACCTCTATAGTACGCTCGGTACCAAATCTACACAATCAGACTGCAATCACCAAATAGGTTTGAGGGCGAAAGTATAGTGAGATGTAAGATAGAGAAATTTCTAGACATCACATTAAATGAAACCCCAAATTGGCAGCAACAGGTTGATGTCGCCGGAACCAAGCAGAATCTTTACACTACACAATTGAATATTACGAAGAAGTTGTTCTGCGGATTAAACGGGACGATACTATTTAAAAAAAACGGAACGATGTATGCTATTAATGAACTTGCGAAAAAAGTAAGATATCACATAAATTCACAAAATTATATAAATTCACTATATAATAATCACATATAATAAATTCACAAAATTTTCGTTCCTAATTTCTCGATGCAGCCGCGAATAATACCGTAGGGATCTAAACTCGCTCCGCTTCTTTTCTTAATAATTCCTAGAAGAGTACATAGTAGTACGCTTATGTAATTATGGCGATGACACCTGTCTAGTATACTCAGTATTAAATGTACACTGTTAGATTGCAGTCACCAAATAGATTTGAGCCCGAAGTGAGATGTAAGATATGTGAGATGTTGATGTCGCCGGAATCAAGCAGAATCTGTACACTACACAATTGAATATCACGAAGAAGTCGGAACGATATTATTAAATTAAACGAAACGATGCTATAATGAACTTGCGAAAGGGGAAAATGGTATGATTCCGATTGAAGTAAAAAGCAAATTGACAAAAGATTTCTCGAGGTTGCGGGAGTAATACCTCATGGATCCAAACTTGCTCCCTTTCTTTACTTAATAATTCATAGAAAATGTAGAAGAGTACATAGCATTACGTTTGTGTAATTATGGCGACTGTGTAATTACATTTGTGTAATTATGGCTTAATAAATGCAAATGTGTACCGTTAGATTGCAATCCACCAAATAGATTTGATGACGAAAGTAAGTAAAAGGGAGAAATTTCTGGCCATCACATTAAATGAAACTCAAACAGAATCTTTACACCACACAATTGAATATTACGAACAATGTGTTCTTCAGTTAGATTTGACAGTTAGATGGTACTGCATCTGCTAGATTGTAACAAAAAAAATGTACTGCGGTTTAAACGGAACGACACTATAAAATATAACGGAACGATGCTATTACTGAATTTGCAAAACATGTAAATACATGTTGACCACGAGGCAGAGGGCGTTTTTGGTTGGAACTGTACTAGGCAATGGTAGGTGGGAGGAGTGCAGCGTTGACGGACGTGAACTCGTGTAATTATGCGATTTCACTCGAATGGAGCAGTGGACGTTACAATCCCTGGTGTTTGCGTACGATAGTTTTGTGACAACTGGTGCGTCAGTGACGGCAACCCAATGTCTTTTCCGGTCTCATTTCAATATTGAGCGACACGATGAGGTCTCCAACCGAAAAACGATTTTGCGATGAGTTGACAACTTAATAACAACAGGATTGTTGATGAAAAGAAAACCACCTGGGTCTGCTTGGGCGATAAGGACGCCAGAATATGTGGAAAGGGTATCAGCGCTGTTACGGAGTCCACATCGATCTGCTCGGACGCCCGAGTACGCATGGGGCATAAATCGGTGAGTAAAAGTTTAAAATTTGAGTTAAAATTCCATCCATACAAAATCATGTTCGTGCAAAAATTGAATGAAACGGACAATGCAAAGCGTGCGCTGTACAGATGCTGCAACTGTTAGAAGAAATCAAAGCTGTCCTAATTTTCATGTTAGATGAGGCCCAGTTTCATTTGTGCGGGGAAGTTAATAAGCAGAATTGTCGGTACTAGGAAGAGACAAATCCCAGGCAGCGCCATGAACGCCCGTTGCACTCGCCACGAGTCACAGTATGGTGTGCGCGATGTCGCGCCGCTGTGTCATCGGTCCCTATTTTTTTTTCGAGGATGGCGAGCGTACAGTGACAGTAAATTCTGAACGGTACACTGAAATGATCAGAAATTTTTTCCTAAGAGAGTAGCGTAGGAGGCGACTAAACATGATCGAAATTTAGATCCTACAAGATAGTGCAACAACCTATACTGCAAGAATATCCATGGACTTGCTTCTGCGTACCTTCTCTCACATTATTTTCCAAGCATAACTTAAATGACATACATTTCACTACATTTTTATGTCAATAAATAATTTTTCACATAAAAATGTAAAAATGTAGTGAAATGCATGCCAAATAATATTTTTTCAAAATAAGCCCTGTTCCTTGTGGTCATCCTATATAATTTCGATTTAAGTAAAAACAAATTGACAAAATTTTCGTTCCGAATTTCTCGATATAGCACGAATAATACCTCATGGATACAAACCCGCTCCCCTTCTTTTCTTAATAATTCATAGAAAATGTAGAAGAGTACATAGCATTACGCTTGTGTAATTATACCGATGACACCCCTATAGTAAGTTCAGCACCAAATGTGCACCGTTAGAATGCAATCCACGAAGTAGATTTGGGGAAGTTACAAGATAGAGAAATTTTTTAAATGAAATCCAAAATTGGCAATATCAAGTTTATGTCGCCGGAAACAAACAGAATCTTTACGCTACACAATTGAATATCATGAAGAATTTGTTCTACGAGTTAAACGGAACTATACTATTAAATGAAATGAAACGATGCATGTTTTTAAAGAATTTGCTTAAAAGGAAAGTGAAATGATTCCGATTCAAGTGCGAAACAAAATTAAGAGCGTACGGTCATATTTGAACACGCGAAAAATAAGGAAAACTAATGTGGTTCTGCTGCTGACCAAACGTATAAGTTGATATGGTTCGGGTATCAGTTATTATTGATTTTCCTCTAGTCTGGATTACAAGAAGGAAAACGAAAGGCGTCTGCCTTAAAAACCTTCCGGCAACAGAAACACTTTGTGAACATGAATTTTCAGCGGCAGATAAATTGTTTCAATATTGTGAGTTATATGCATGAGAGTCATAAACGAATCACCTACAATTAAGTACGGTAAAGTGATAGCCAGTTTCATTTCCATGAACATTGCTTGTTTTCGCAGCACTTATACCAGCTTACATGGTAGCTCGGATTTATTCATCAAACCGAGACAAACGCTTGTTAAAACAAAATGAAATGCTTTTAAAATCGTCTCTACTGAATTTGATTGGAAAATTTAAGACACCCTGACGAAAGTATGTGGGAAAAAAAAGGCATGCTTTCTACTTGACGCTGTATTTGTCTATTTTATTTTACATTACAAAGATTAAATTCATTACAAAGATTAAATTACAACAACTCAAGCTGAAAGAAGTTGTCCAAGTGGATTGGCGGAAGAATGGGTTGGTTAGTTGGTGAATTTGTTCAAGAATTTGAAAACTAAACGAAAGCTCTTCAAAAATTGCTGGTAATTTTTATGGCTAATTATTATGTTTACTTACTTACTTACTCCTAAGGGCTACTGCCCATGTAGGAATTTGGCCTCTCTAACAATCTTGGCCAGATTTTGACGATTTTCTGCTCTTTTCCTCCATCTCCTTACTCCCATCTTTCTTAAAGTATCATCCACATCATTTGCATCTTCTGCGCTTCAGTGGTCTGGAGTTCCTCTAGATCTTCTTAACAGCTCTCTTACATTCGCTCTACGTGACCCATCCCCCTCAACCCCTGTTGTATTTCCAAATCTATGTCTGCATAATCGTATAGTTCATCCAATTCTTCGTTTTTACGTATTCTCCATTGTTCCTCCTCGTTCACTGCACCAAACATCTTAGCATCTTTCTATCCTATTTTCTCAAACATTCCTCTTCTGCCACAGTCACTACACCATACATTACCACCGGTTTTATAAAAGTTCGATATCAAGTCATCTTTGACCTCCTACAATCAGGGCCCGGTAAGCTCTATTATTTGCTGCAATCATTACTTTTATTTTGTCTCTTGTGTTGCTATCTTTGATTACCAGTGCCCTCAAGTGCTTGAACTTGTCACACATCTCATAGTTGACTCCATTTAACTTGATGAGTTTATTTTCCTCAACTGCATTTCTTTTGGAGGAAAGTAAATACTGCGTTTTGGTGTGGTTCACTCGAAACCTCAAAATTGCTACCTTTTTTTCTAATTTCCCTTATCCTTCTTCCAGATCATTCAGTATTCTAGACAGCATACCAACGTCGTCTACATCAGCTAGATTTTGGCTTATACGGTTAAACATAGTATCACCTGAATTATTGAATCTCCAGCCTTCTCATCACTCTTTCCAGGACTACGTTAAACAGTAGTGTGGATACAAACCTTGATTAATCAAATTTTTTTAGTGAGCCTTCCTTCTATTTTAACTTGACATTTTGTGCTTGTAAGGGACATTTGTACCAATCTGATTATTTTAGCTGGGATCTCCATGTCCATCAAGGTCTGATACAACCTTTTCACTATCATAAGCCTGCTTGAAATCCACAAAAAGCTGGTTTGCCTCCACATTTATTATGTTTGGAAAAAATTTAAACCGTCCATTGACTTGTATGCATCTCACTCCTTTTCTTACCTCGTTCTTCAGATCACAATGTTCATTTCTAATGGCGTGATATGTAGATGTATTACTTTTTTCATCATTAGATTATAATTTTCTAGCATTACAATATAGTAATTACATACTATTTAGAATCAATAAAATTTTAATTCTATTCAAAATTAACATTACGTCATGTTCCTCGTATGGCATTTAAATTATTTAATTGTGATTACTTTGAAATGCATGTGTGTTATTATTCCATTCTCTACGAGTTTTTAATTTTATCATATACTACTTTTGTTATAATAAACTAAATGCAACGACTATCCCATAACATTTATCGGAATTTGCCTTTAGGCTATGTGCTGTGTGGAAATTACTCATAGATTGTGGTCTCACAATGTGCCAGCATACTTCCGAATGGAATTCGACATGTTTATCTCTAAAAGATTATGTGTCTGATGGAATGTCGTGCAAAAATACATTACATAGATATTATTCTTTCTATAGTGATACGTACAATATTCTATTTTGGTTTTTACATTTTATCACTAACTGATAGTTTATTACCCTTTATGGATATGCTCGATGCATGTTTTTAGGTTTATATATTTTATGCTTTCTTGTACTTTGCTTGTTTTAATCACCACCGCGCTATGTGAAACCATACTTTTAACTACCGTATTTGCCCGAATATAACGCGACCCCAAATTTAACGCGATCCATTCATTTTTCATAAAAAATTCAAAGAAAATAAAATTCAATCATATAAACATTTATTTAATAATAATAGGTAATAATGCTTGTTCACGCTTTCAATCTCCTACAAAATGTCGTCTTCAGATCCATCTAAATTATTGAAAATGCAGCACTTCTTGAAACCTTTATCGATCGATTCAGGTTTAATCTTTTGACCCATTCTCCTAAAAGTGAGACTTCGGTTTTTTTATTTTTCTCGAGGGTTTAATGGGTGATTTCCCGCTAAACCCCAATTGTTGTATTATTTTCGTAATAAAGGGTTTATTAACCACCACATCAAAGACTTGCAGCTAGAACGACATACCACCCGATATTATTACACGATCAGAATTCAATGCCTCAAATTTTTCCTTAACACGTGACGTGAAGTGGCTTCGAAATGTTTGAAGGGCCAACATGTAGCGAGAGTTTCTCAGAGAACCTGGCCGTTTTCCCCATATCACATTTAACCAGTCTAATACGAATTCTTCAACCGTAAGCTGCTTCAACCTTTATTTTTCAACCGTAAAGCTGGAAGGCATGTCAAAATAGACTGGTGTTTGGTCTGCATTTGCTATATTTCCAAGATTGTAGTTGTGTTTGTTGCGTAATGATATAACATGCCGCTGATAAGCCATGTTATAGTCACCTAAAATCGTTTATGCACGAGAGCTGTGCGACGTAGTAGTGATAAACCGTTCCGTTTCATCATTCTTTTACAGCTTGGTTTTAGACAAAAACTTGCGGTCACACAACAAACGGCTATAAAGGCTTATTGTGTGCGACAGAAAAAGCGTACGGCAGAGTATGGAGGGAAGGGCTAATCCACAAACTTCTAAATCTAAAGACCCCAAAAGAATTGGACAAAATAACAAAAGCATTTTTGGAACTGCGATTCTTTCAAGTAAAATTTAATGACGCATTTTCGACAGAAGAGATAGCCAGAGAAGTGCTTCCGCAAGGATCTCCCCTATCTCCAATTCTTTTCAACGTTTTTGTGATCAACATATTAGATTTACAAGAAAACACGATGGAGAGAGATGTATCCGGTCCAAGAAAAATAATATCAAAATCATCTGAAGAGAAGGGAAGCTGTTGCCCCGAGAACGGCAAAGAAACTACTGGGGATTGAAAAGAGACAGCAAGATAACAAACAAAGGCAGAAAAATGATACTAAACGGTCTGCTCATAACACAACTAATGGCAATGAAATCTGGGTTCAAAGGTCGGAGAAAGCAAGAGAAAGAATCTTAGTAGCCCAGAACAAGCTACTAAGAAAGTGTTGGATGTATCAAGTACATACCAAACGCAAACATTAGAAAGGGCACAGATGTACCAAAACTCTGCCAAGTAGCCAGAGAACGTAGACAAAAAGTGATAGATAGACTCAAAACCATCCAAACACACACTACAGAGGATAGCTTTCATGCTGGATAGCTAAAAAAATTACAACCTTCATGCTCCCCACTGAGAACATCAAGCACAAGAAGGTCCACATTCATTGTGTATAAACACAGAAAATGGAAGAAATGAAGTAAAAAAATATGTTTTACACCAACCCATACTTGCTTTAAAGTCCTTTTTAGGAATGTTTAAATTACCAGCCTCTTCTAACGCTTTAAATTTTATAGCTTCAAAGGATATTGGGCACCCTTCATTTCGCTTTTCTATTATGAATTTTAACACTCGCTGCTCAACTTCATTAAACCTTCTTTTTTGAGTCCACTAAACTAAAAGATTTTCTTGAGAAATTTGAATTCTTATATTTTGTTAAATTTTTTCTTCAGTAACGGATGTTTACTTCTGGAATTCCATATTTCCTTGAAACTCTCAAGTTGTTCGTTCTTTCATCCTCAACCATAACTTTAAAATTCATATCGTAGGTTCTCCTGATACCTTGATTTATTTGTCTCTTTGATGAGCCTTTTTTCTCATGAGACTATTATTACTCGCGCTCATATTTTTTATGCGCCATACAGAATAAAATAAGATCAATTGGAAGTGTTTTTTCTTCGTTACTACCAAGTATAGTACACTTGTTAAGATTGCGACTATTTTTAGTGTGTTGCTCGTGATGCCGTACTGGCTTCCTTCAATAGATTGATTGAGTCAAGCGTTACTTTGTAGTAATCTATGATGAGATCAAATGGAAGTGTTTTTACTTCGTTACTATCACATATAGTACAATTGTTAAGATTGTGACTATTTTTTGTGTATTACTTATGATGCCCTACTGACTTCCTTCAATAGATTGAAAATTTATCTATCTTTTTCTTGGAGTTCTTTTTCTTGCAGGTCGGGCGGAGGCATAGGTGCATGGGCGGCTACAGGGACGATGAAAGGGGGACGGGGCATCCTAACTTAAACAATGTTTTATTGATACTAGCTTTAACATCAAGCGATGTTTAGCCAGGATTAAGCTGTAGTCGGACCCAAGTATTATCGAGAAAAAAATCATCCTTTTAAAAAGCACCTAAAAGAAGGTCTTACATCCCGTATTTTTAAAAAGCACTTACTTTATAATAGTAGTGTATAGTATATAGTAGTGTTTCGGTGCCTTTGACCAGGCCCTTAAATCGTACGGGTCCAAGACAATTGTCTCTTTTGTGTATACGAACATCCGTCGTGTTTAGCATTAAACAACCATTCCAAGGAGGGGAGGGGCAATGCTCCATCCTTCCTAGAGCCGCCCATGTAGGTGTACTAAGAAGAAGGGTTGTTACATTCCATTACCTAAACCTCATTTTAGTGAGAGTCAATTTTTTAACAGGATATAATTAGTCAAAAAATATCGCGTTATATTCGAACAAATACAGTAAAAATACAGTAACTTTTCTGCGGCCGACATATAAAATCACCATGCACAATGAATTTACAGTAATAAGTAATTTGCATGCCTAAAATATTTGTGATTATGACATCATCTGTTTTTGATAGTATTTGAATCGGCTGACTGTGATGGTAGATCCAATGTCACAATGTCATTTACGAGCGTAAGGCAGTTCTGTGTTTAGGTACATTATCCTCCTAAAGTACCCTTGGTAATATTACTTTCGAGCAGATACATCTCCACTACACTGGTATACCAGAGAGGGTTCTACGGATCTTTTTTTTACGAGAGGAAAGTCGCCAAAATCGACTATCCAGAATTTTTGCAAAGATGGGACCCACCAAAACCTTCAGAGGCGAGGATGAAACCTTACCGGTACCAGTTCTTACATGAGTTCAGTAAGATGACCTGATCTAGGCCCTATCGGTTCATAGATCTTGCTTCCTAGCCCTAATCTGAGAGAAGCCTCATCCGCTATCTATTCAACGTGTAGACCTATTTGGCCGCCTGTCCGAACCGGCTTCACGCTTGATCGTACTTGCGCTCCTTGAGGGCTTTCTGGCTAAGAATCACATTTAGCACTTGCGTGAGGTAATAGTTAAGGTTACCGCGCTTCGCGTCATGCTAGGTTCTAACACAAGAGATGAGCCTATGCGTCCATCTGCCTTTAACGCTCTTGTCTCATTCCGCTTGCCAGTTAGTTAAGAACGCGGAGCGTTCTTGCCTGGACGATGTCCTTCGCATGTTCTTGCTCTTTCTGCAGCCAGGAGCTTTATTGACGCAATGCCTGCAATGACATTCAGTGCTTCAGATTCAGTGCTTCACTAGAAACTTCACTTTCGAGAAAACAGATCCGTACATCTGTTATATCGAAAGTGAAGTTTCTAGACAACCTTCCCTGGTCTGGACAGAATTCCAGAGTAGGTCATCAGGATGGTAGCAGAGGTAAACATCACAATTCTGCTCCAGGTATTCAACGTGATCCTAGGGACTGGTTCATTTCCTCGAACGCGGAAGAAAGCCACCTTGTTACTCATTCCAAAAGGAAAGAGAACAGGATCGTACAGGCCAATATGCTTGATAAACGAGCGATTCTTGATGGAAGCGATCCGCGCGGTCATTCAATTTTGGCAGAGCAGCCAAAGCCGGGTCGAAGCACACAAGGGAGCTAGCAGCACAGCTGCAAGGAGTGATTCTAGGCGTTAAAAATACATTTAATACTATAGACTGGCGCAGCATAAACTTCTAATAGAGTTTCTTAATATATTCAAGAGGCTATTTTAAGCTACCTGTCGGTCAGGAAGCTCATGCCCGATACATTGGAAGGGACCAGAATTGTGATGTTTACCTCTGCCACCATCCTGATGACCTACTCTGGAATTCCGTCCAGACCAGGGAAGGTTGTCTAGAAACTTCACTTTCGAGAAAACAGATGTACGGATCTGTTTTCTCGAAAGTGGTTTCATCGAAAATCTTCATTGGGTATTTCAAGAGGACAATGTACAGTTTTCCATTGGTTTTCTCGTGTTTTTGTAAGCACTTTTTCCGGAGAAGCGCAAAATGAGGATTAGTCACACAACATCATTCCAGTGTTTCTTTTTGATCCTCCACTTCTTATACGAGTGATAAAGTGATAATTCACTTCTTTGCTATTGTTTTTTGACTTACTCATATATGTTGCTGCCCCCGAAACGGACATCTTTGACCCCTTAGGGTGCCCTTCAAAAAAATATACTAAGTGACTGCTAACTTTTTACATAAAACTTTCAAAAATTACTTGTAATAACATTTTTTTATATTTCATCTGGATTTGCTTTCCAATCTATATGATAATCCAATAGTCTAATAACATTTTTTTAAGTATTTTTTTGTGGATATGTATAGAACTGCACAATGTAATACAGTATCAACTTATTTTAAAGTGTTCCCTGTGAATACATAAAATTTATAAAATGCATTTACCTACTTTTACTACCGCTGCATATTTATGAATGAACTAATCTTTATGCAGCAGCATTGCCTTGTGCGGTGCATTGCCTTGCCTTGCACCGAGTTCTTTAAGAAGATTGTTTATTCAATCACACAGATGAAGCAAAATGATTTTTTAATTCTAACTTTTGCTCCATTTTGTGTACATTAGTGATGTGATGAGTAACACCTCTTTTTAAATCAAAATGAGGGAGACTCATATAACTCATATGAGATGAGGAGAAATAGAACCGACTTATTGATAGTGATGGGTCCCTCATTTATGAGTTATCTTAGTTGAGGCCTCATTATCATGAAATGAAGTAGTTACTCTGTTTTCAAATATGAAGCGAATTATAATTTATGAGGAGTTCCTCTTTTTTTTTTTCAAACGAGGAGTTCCTCAAAACAAGGCTTCCTCATCTTTGAACCGATTTATTATATTAAGAGCTTACTCCTTATGACAATGCTTCTGCACAACGTAACAAAATCCTTTAATGCACATTGCATGCGTAGGTCACTGCGCCAGGCGAGAGGTGAAGAGAAGTTGCTTTGTATGTTCTAACGGTTTCCTCGTTTATGAGATATTTCATTTGAGGGCTCATCATGATGAAATAATGGAAGAGTAACTTAAAAAAAGAGTAATTCCTCACAAATTAGGAATTTCTTCATATTTGAAAAAGAGTAACTCTTTCATTTCATCATGATGAGGGTTCAAATGAAACATCTCATAGATTTGGAGTACCTTAATTCTAGAACAGCGGATGGTCTATTAACTTGCAAATGATATAACTATGCCGTTACGACAATTAACAAATTTCGTGGATGTAAGGTCCAATATATATATATATACAATTAAAATAGTAAATATTTATTTACGCTAAAACTGAGTTAGCATCTTGCTTATAATTGGACCTTACATTTGTTAATTCTCGTAATGACATAGTTCTATAATTTGCAAGCAAATCATTACGTGCATTTTTGGTTTTATTGTTTACTATGAAATATATACCTTTGAACATATATCGAACACCTTTGAATATCTTTGAACACTGTACATTATCAATTACATCATGTTGTTTTTTAAAACATATATAATATTTTTGCTGGCGTTATTAATTGTTTTTAGAGGGCATTTTATTTATGGGCTCTTGACAATTAAATTTAAATCATTACAATCCAGAAAATATGAAATATATGAAATTATAATCTGGAATAATATCAGTATGAAATTAAATAATATAAATGTTTTTGGAGATATCTGGGAGTATGACAACTGTAGTTTATATCCTCCAGATATCCTCTATAATTTAATGAATCCTGTTCTATTCGAACCATATAAATAAGATATATATATCATGAAATCCAATCTCTAACTGTTGTGTTGCGACGTAATGCATTTTATGACAGAATATCAAATACCTACCTTTCGGGATTATCATGGAGTAGTAGCCCCGCAGTGCTTATCCTCCAGATAATCCCACTTGAAAGGTACAGGTTCGCATCCTCCATATATCGCCGCTAGTTCAATGAATCACGTTGTATTAATTAATTTGAAAAACATAAATTATTACATCATAATGCTTTCGTGGAGCTATCTTGGAGTAATGTGCTTTGATGTTGATAATGTAATTGATAATGTGCTTATCCTCCAGATAGCTCTACAGGTTTGAAAGGCAATTATAGCATGTATTAAACTTGTTTAGATGATACCTTGAAACTATATACTAGGGATGTCTGGAAGTATAGAAGCCGTGGCTTTAATCCTCCATATATCTCCTGTTCTTAGAAAAAAGCATAGAATACAATAAGCCCTTAGTACTAATATTCGTCGACTATGAAAAGGCATTCGACTCCATAAATCACCATGA
>WYDF02026883.1:0-12959 GCA_009867245.2 Adranes taylori
ATTAATAGTTTCTGAAAAAAATATAGTTCAAGTCAAAAGTTTAAAGTGGGCCGATTTCTATGCACGCAAGTTTACATAAAAATAAAATTAACACAGGATTTAAAAATTTTCTAATTTTCTGACATTGTCACCACATTGAAATTAATAATCCTTTTTTAACTAAAAATTACTGCCTATACTTATTATCAATGGAAACGATTAAACGACAATACTAGTTTTATGAGAACTATACAACACATATTAATTACTTCAATTGCTTGTTTACGCCAATGGACGAATTGAATAAATGAATAAGTTAATTATATTATTATTGCAGTGTGTAAGAAATAATCTACAGAAGTTTGATCTAAGTGACAACAATGCATATATCCTTTTATAAAGCCATTCTAAATACAAGTACTATAGAGATATGATGCATTCGTATAGAGTACATTAAATATGGCGAATATGGGATGTGTCTCCTTAATGGGCTATCACTCAGATAGGAAAAATTAGACTATATTTTATATATACTCACATATTTTCTACTACAATAATTGACATTAGTGTGTAAATAAGTTTAAGATAGTTCTTTTATATTTTATTACTTTTATGAAATGTACGAGGTTAAATTTCGCGAATATTAGAAGTTCAACTATCAAATTTTTGTTATCATTTTATTGGTAGATATTTCCCCAAACGTCCGCTGACAACTGCAGCTATATTAGTAATTTAAATTATGGCTAGCTATATATAAAGCTACTCCTATTTTGGTGTCACGGCCAGCGATGCTTCACTTGTGAATAGAAAAATGGAACAACGAAGTTACATTATGTTTTGTATTACGAATAAAATAAAGTGCAGCACAGTGTTGGACCAGTGGCAGGAAAATTTGTTCCCAAATTGTTTACTTTCGATGAGAAACAGTGTCGAAAGCTGTCTGAAGAACAAATATGAAAGAAAGTTCGCTTGAATGTGAAGATTCTACTGAGTTTTCTTCGACATTAATGGCATAGTGCAATGAGTTCTTGCCACCATATCGTACGATCAATAAAGTGGACTACCTAGAAGTTTTACACTGTTTAGTTTTAAAATGTCCGAATTTGCGGCGAGAAAACTTCTGGCGATTGCATCACGATAATGCACCTGCGCACCCTTGTTGCTTGTTCGTGATTTTTTGGCTGAAAACAAAACCTTTATGTTTCCGCATTCTCAACTTTCTTCCGATATGGCATCCTGTAAATTTATTTTCTATTCCAGAAGTTAAAGTCATGAAATGGCAGCGTTATGCCGACATTCACGAGATCAAGACACAATCGCTAAAGCAATTAAACGCCATATCGAAAATTGAATTGACAAGTTGAAAGAAGTGTATTATGTGATTACTTTGAAGGGGACCTAATAAATATTATTCGAGATAAATGATAATACAGCGTATTACTTGATCAGACCCCGTATGGTTTGAGTTTTAACGATGTCGGTGACATTTAGAAAAACATGATTCGACTACTTCTAGAGTGATCTTTCAATGTGTATGTGAGTCTGATTCAGAATTTATTTGGATCGCTATTGTTGTGTACTCCAGACAGCTTAAATGGACATTCTGATTAAGATAATTTTGGAAAAAAATACATACTTGTTGCATAAAGTGGACATGTGTTGTTTCTGGGCTGTACATATCGACTGGAAAAATCCTTCACAAAGTCTCAATTACTACAAATAAAATACATCAAACATCATTGGATTGCAATCAAATTTTATACAGATAATGTTGGATTAGAAACGATCTTCAGATTTAGAGTTGGTTAATTTACATCCGAACGTGGTAGTTTACTTGAACAGTTTTTAAAATATTAAATAGAATATCTTTGAAAAAGATTGCATTGAATTCAAATTTTTTTCAGCACCCTTTCATTAAAATTTCTTTCAAAATGAAGTTTGTATAACCTCTAGTTGCCGGAAGAAGTAGGATACCTAAATAAGTAGTAACAATAAATTTCCCACTAGCCTGATTGGCAAAGCTTGGGAGTTCGTTTCGAAATACCTGAGTAGGTTTTGGCATGGGCCTAGGGGTTAAGAGGTTCACAAACTGGAAAAATACTTTGGAAAAATTCGATGAAAGCTATCATAGAAACTGTCTTGTTATGTGGACGGCAGGAGATTTCATTAAGGGGTCACCAGGAACAGGGTTATATAGGATTATCGGAACCCGAAGATAATACTGGTACTTATAAGGCTATTCTTTTTATTTATTGGCTCTTCATGCTTTTTGAGCTACATTGTGCAAATATATGCGGATACTGATGTCCACATTAAGATCTCTCAGAAACGAACAAACAAAATGTTCAGGCAGACCCAAACACGGAGCTTTAAGCATGCTTCCAGAGTCATGAAAGTGCTATAGCTGACATTCAGCTCTGGATTCCGGGTCGAACCAAAATGGACAAAATAACTATTGACTGAATCCAAAGAAAAACTAGAAGCGCTCCCTATACTTGAGTTCTTGAGTGTGGTACATAGTGTGGCAAATTTCTCCATGTCAGCCTGTTTCAACAGTGACTCCCGAACGGACGTTTCCAACGTTGACGCCCACGCCCACGAACGGACGTTTCCAACGTTGACGCGACTAAAAAACTACGTCCAAAATAAAACACGAGCGCCTTATGGAGCTAGCACTTCTCACAATATACCGAAACGTATTTGTCGATCCTGAAGATCTAATTCAACGTTTCATATTAAATAGAATAAGATTAACTAATTCATTAAAATTTTAAACTTTTTTACGTAACTAAGTATATCAAACCTCTCCCATTGAAATTTTATAGCTACGCCCATGAACGCTGGCAACGAACATTGTGCCACCTTAGTTGATTCCTCATATCTATGTCTTAAACAAGACGTTTTCATTTTCTGAAGTTACTTATGCTCTCGATGGCTTGGATTTGGCGGGTGTAACTTCGTGGTACACCTGTTTGCTGCTATCTATGAATAGTTCAGAGGTCAGGGTTTTTGGTTCTGATAATATATTGGTTCTTTTATTTTTATCCAATTAATATATTTGACACAACTCCCACAAGTGCAGCGTAACAGTAAAAAATTAATTTCCGATTCACATAAAAATAATTTACTTATAACAGAGAGACAATAATTACATGTTTAACAAAACATTACGTTATCATAAAATTTCAAAATGTGTAATAAATACTTGAGTAATCTAGATATTGTATGATACTCCTCGACCTTTATTAATAGATATGCGTTATCCATGTGAAATTGGCATATAAACAATACATCTATAGAACAAAATTTAGTACAAAAATTGTAATCATATGAATTATATTTTTGTATCATATTTTGACAAACATTAATATTAGGTATAATATCTCTGTATGTAAGTTTATTAATGATTGTAGTAGACTTAGATACTATGTATGTGATAAACGTTTGATACCGAAATATTCTAGTCTGAATTCCAATCTGTATTTTATTTATTGTTTAAAATGGATAATTTGTTTACATTGATTTTAATTTTTACTCATTCATGATCAAGTTAATTCTGTTTGGTATGTTGACTTTAGTTGATGACTAATTGCATAACATGGACTTTTCATCTAAAGCCGGCCATTCACGATCGTTCCGAATGGATGAAATCCAATAGATGTCATCAGTTTAGATAACATCCAAAAAATTGACACCATTCTCGATCATGTCACGAAGTATTTGATGTGTTTATTTCCATTTAAAATACTAATAAATCTTCACAAATAAATGAAAATTTACTTATACGTGCGTTGTATTGCAAAAGAAGGAAGCCGAAAAGAAATGGACAAAAGATTGGCTTTTAAAAGAAAAGTCATTTACACACACAAATTTGCTGAATTTTGATTGGACCCTACAGACTAGAGAAACTATTTACGTATGGATGTGGAACCTTATTTTGAAATGTTGCACCCACTCAGTCCCTTAATAAAAAAAATTGTGGACGTGATCGCCACCCCATCTTTCATATTCTGGAAGTCCTACGTTTTGTTACATTTTGCATAAAAACAAAAGTTGAACCTTTTAGTTTTGACTGTCACCTTTTAAGTCGTCTATTAAATTCAATTAGCACAATAGTGTTTAGGGTAAACTAAACAACATTAGTGTAACCCATGAATATCCCGCCTACCCATGAATCTCCCGGTCCCCATATTTGCCTACGGCTCGGATAGCCGCGGCCGCTCTTGACACACATTTTCCCCGTATTTGCCTACGGTTTGGCATGGCCTACGATCCCTCTTGGCTCTCTTTTCGGCTAATTTCTAAAAGAGCAGTCTGGCGTGCGTCACACGACCGACAGCCTTGGTCTTATGAATTTGTCCGCTTTGTTGCGGTCTGTTGACGTTCTTGACTTCATTTATCCCTACTATCGCTTTTGTGTCCGCTTTACGTAAAATTGAGGTCCCTGAGTCTTACACTTGTTCCCCAAGTTTTGGTTTTTCAATTTTCATAGGAACCGAAATATTTAATGTAGTACAACAGCTGGTCGCATGTAAATCGATCGCAAACTTTACAAAACAAAAAACACCCTGTACATATCTTAGTTTGTAATTTTAGAAAAAAATGTTTCAAATAAAATAGAATGAGCTTTTGGTGGCCTATAGAATAAAGTTTATTCAAGAGTCCTATCTTTTATAGTTCCTGAAATATATCAAAAAGTTTGTAAAATTTTAAATGTGGCAACATCGCGCTCTACACCACTTGCGGGGATAGCATTACTTTCATTCGCCGCATAATACAATATACTATATGCGAGCGAAATTTCAGTCTTCTAATTTTTCAACTAAATTTCACAATAAAATAATCATTTCGAGTCCCTCTAAAAATTATAATGGCCACTGATAACAACATTTATTCAATTGCGAAAGCAGTTTTATGTCTCATACACCGTAAAATAATTTTTCCTGTAACTTTGCATATATGAGCTATTACGTATGCTTACAAATTGCAAAATTTTAAGTTATTAAGGGTCATATCTTTGAAATGATAACAACTAGATCCATCATATGTGGTATCTTTGTAATACAAGTCGGCAGCGCTACCAAAATATAAGAAAATGTACACGATTTTTCCAAAAGTTTTTGAAAAAAAAATGTATTGCTCAAAATTTGTCCATACTGACAAAATTGAAGCTCCTGGTCTTACATACGTATCCCAAGTTTCATTTTTCCAGCATTCATAAGAACTCAGATATTTAGGGTAGTACACTTTTTTTCAAGGTCAAATTACTCCGGTCGTATGACGTATGAGTTTTTTAAACTCGCTTAATTACTTAAGTATTAAAGGAACTTTCACCACAAGAATTTAAAAAAATGTTGCGAAACTTTTCGAGTAAATGGACCCTAAAATTAGTAAAACAAAAACATCCTGTATACATGTTAAATTGTGATTTTGAAAAAAATGTTTGAAATAAAATCGACGGGCCTTTATGTAGCTTATACAATAAAGTTTATTTGCATGTCCTATCTTTTATCGTTCCTGAGATATTTCAAAAGTTTGTTAAGTTTCAAACTTGGCAACACCGCTTTCTGTAGAATTTGGCAACATGAAACTTTTTTATTCGACGCATAACACAAGGCGCTATATGAGTGCAAAATTTCAATCTCCTAGTTTGAATGCGAAATGTCTGAACAAAAATAATGGCTCCTGTCCGCCATATTGGATTTATAAAAAAAAATGGAAAAACCGTTCTCATAGTCTACACTTGTCTACCAAATTTCATCCAGATAGGTCCCATAGGGAAGGAGAAATTCTTGAACATACAGACGTACGTACTTACGTACGTACATACATACATGCATACATAAACGGCCACCGAAAAATCGACCTTTCTTTTAATTTTTTGAGCATGAAATAATTTTTTTAGAAAAAACTTTTTAGATGAAAAATTATTCCTTATGCCCCCCCCCCCCGTTTGAATTGCGTATGAAACGGATTGCAGTAATTTCAATACAAGAGACGTACTAAGGTGTAAAAAATGTCAAAATATGAATCCTGTATCTTCCATATACCTATAGGTATTACATACTTATATGGTATATGAAAGATAAAAATAGCACACAAACATGAGAAAAAGTGTAACCCCTCATTAACGACTAACAGTTACTACACGGTATCTGACTACTGGGATGACATACGACGAGCTTAAGTATGTGACTGCTATTTCGACTCAACGATTGGGAGTAATAATTCTCGAAACATGCATTGCAAGTCTGAAATGTCTACAAACCTACATGTAGGTAAGTAAACTAATTGTAAATCAAGATAAAGTTCTTTCTGTTATTTATTGACATAGTTATATGATCGATAAAACAAAAAATTAAAAGATTAAAAAAATAGAAACACTATTCATAGTGTTGATTCATTTTCATTTGGTGATTCATTTTCGATTCTTCAAGACGCATTAAGAAGGCCAAGCTCCGCCTTGAAAATGACATAATTGATTACCACTTCTGGCGGCATATCTCGCAATTTTTCAACAACATAATCACCAAATGGTTGATGAGGTAGTCGTGGCATCTCCAAAGGTTGTTGCTTGTTAATCGGAGTTTGATCGATCCTGTTTGCATTTATTTCAAGTACTTGGTCAGCTCTTGATCTGCGCCTATTAAACGAAGAACCCAAACGTGACGTTGAGATACTCGCGGCTGATAAAATTTGAAAACTATAATATCTTCCAATTCAGATTCCTAAAAAAATATATATTTCAGATGCCAGAAAAGGAGCACAACGGGAAGAAACTTGCAAAAGGTTTTGAAGAAAAATGGCATTTTGCTCACTGTTTAGGGCCAATCGGCCACCACCAGGTAGTGGTTCCTATTTTTGGAATTATAAGCAATTCCATAGCATTGTTTTGATGCCATATGTTAATGCCTATTATGACTACATCTGGTGCGAAGTTGGTAGAAATGGAAGAATTTCAGACGGTGGAGCCATAAAAAACACCGATATCTATGAGAAACTTGTAAATAAAGAATTACACATTCTTGTAGAAGAATCTGCCAATGCTACCTTATAATATTTGTATGGTACCTTATATGATTTGCCATATGTTTGTATCGGTGATGAAGCATTTTCTCTAAGAGCTGAATTTATTAAGCCATATGTACTCCGAAAAAGATTTAAGGCTTGAAAGAAGAATTTTGAACTATCCACAGTTTAGAAAAACGGTTCTAACGAGACGAGTAGTTGAAACACTCATATGATGCATTCCTACAAGAATAAGTAGATCTCGGTTATATAAATATTGCTTTATCGGAACCTTCGCACTCTTACTATCGTCCCCATCACAGGAGGTTCAAGGAAAGTAGTTCCACCACCAATCTACGAGTGGTGTTTAAAGCATCTGCATCAACCACTTCGGGAATATCCCTCAATGATTACACATATCATACCACATAGAGTAGACATATCATACCATATAGAGTAGACATGCCATACGAACATACCATACATACCATACTTAGATCATTTTTAAAATTCTGAATTAGTTTTAGATATTATCTAAAATGGTATGATGTAAAAAATGTAATGAAAAATACATTTTTGAAATTCAGATCTATTTTAGGTTGATATTAGTTACAATCGGCATGCTACAAAAAATGTAATATTGTACTATTATTAACTACTAAAACTCATTCATTATGTAATCTACAAAATATGCAGTTTAATCATTATATAATGGAAGCGTATAAGAAATTTACTTGTCCACATTTTGTGATTGTCATTAGAAGGAAAGGAATTATTGTACGCACAGAAATATTTGTAATCAAATTTATTAAAAAAGGAGTTCCTACACGTTAAGCCCAAGAAACTTTCAATTTATAAAAAAAAAATTAAAATTCATTCGAGTATTTGCGGCGCGTTTCATTCCGCTAACTAAACTCTGCTGTGTGGTTAAATGGACGAGCGATAAAAGACCGTGTCGTGCGAGATGCTCAGTGCGAGATGCGGTCGGTGGAAGATGGGGTCACTTTTTCTTACCGCAGCGAGAAATTAAAAATGATTTCTTAAGATATACTATTTGAGAATCTTTCAATTGTAGTTTTTTTATAATTGATTTATTCTTAAATTGTCGATGTATAACTCAACAAAGTGTTTCTATGAAAAAGGAACGGCAGGTAAGACATTTTACGAATCAGAGACTAATCCGAGCGGCTTGTTAGATTTTCTATATATCATCATTTTATTGCTATACCTCTTGAACTTTTCAATGCGATATTATTTTATAGTATGATTAGGACTCTGTGATATATTGTGTAAATTATGGAAAATAAAATTCATGTTATTTCCATGTACCGCGAATATCATCGAAATAATAATAACAGTGTCGTGACGTGGGTTCATCTCAAAGAAAAAAGTGTTTGTTGTCATGGCAGGATGCAAACTAAAAATGACTTACCTATTAAAATTGTGGCGCACAAATGCGTACCGGGTCAGGCAGTTACGGAAGTTAAAGCTGCTTCTTTTCGAGCTGCAACAAGGGTCCGAGAAGACGAAAATATTGGGATTCCTCAAATTTACGGTGAAGAATTCGATTAAATACGAGTTCATCATTCAAGTGCCGCTGTTCACTAACAAGAAAACTACTTAACATCTGCGAGTTGCTCCAGGTTTGCTGAAGGAATCAAAATCCAGATAAGACATTGTTTTGAATGACTTTTTTCTGAAAATGGCCGACGGAAACTCTTTTTTATTAGCTGATGATGGTACGGATGAAAGAATTATGATTTTTGCTGGAAATAAGGCAAGGGCGAAGATGGAAGAAACTAAGGATATCTTTCAAGATGGAACTTTTAAGAGCTGTTCAAGTCAATTTACTCAACTCTACACAATTCACGCAGATTTGGGAAAAGTTCGCGTACCGAAACGAACACGGCTCCGTTGTTGTACGCTTTGTTGCCCAACAATAAGAAGGAAACCTATTTTGAAGGATGTTTCGTCTAATTTTGAAATATATTCCGAAATGGAGGCCTTTCAAAATTACTATGGACTTTCAAGTTGGAGTTATTCTTGCTGCGACAGAAATATTTCCGAACGTGCAAATACATGGCTGTTATTTCTCTTCAGATAGTGTTTGTGGCGCAAGGGGCAAGGTCTTGGCTTAGCAAAAGCATAAAAAAACGAAGAAATAAGAAAAATCATCCGTCTGTGTGCTGGTCTAGCTTTTCTTCGACTTGAAGATGTGGATAGCGGTTGGTAGGCTTTATATAATTGAAATCGCAGATACTTGAAACAAAGTAGTCGAAGAATTCTTAAATTATTTTACGGAGCAATGGTTGGAGAATGATAACATCCCAATAGCAATGTGAAATTGCTACAGAGAGCGGCATCGTGGAGAAAAAAAAAATCTAAAGGGTTTTCGAAATGCTTTCTTAAAATTTATTAATTCCATCGAGCGTTATGGATAGCAAAATCAAAAGAATATGTAAATGCAAATTTAAAAAAGCTCGGCGTGATGAATTAGTTGCATTTTACCGGAAATGAAACCAAATGTAGATCGGATTACACCAAATGCTAATTAAAAAGTATTTAAAAAATCAAATTAAAGTGCTACACGGATAATGAGAAATACAAATCAACTAGTTCGTACTTTCAGCTGACGAAACATCAGTAGAGAGTTTGAAATAGGTTGCGGAATAGTTTTTCTCCTGAGAATGGCAGTCCACCGAAAGGAATTGACTCAGTTTAAATTACCATCGTGACAAATGCTGTGACACTTAAATGTATTACACATAAATATTTGATATTGTCAGGTTGAAATTTCTGACATGGAATTGAGTTAGCTTCAACAGGATATATCAGTTCCTGTTAAAACACACTCAATTGATTCATGGAACCTTACTTGATTAAAACCAAGATTCGATCTTAATAAAGCACATGGAATAATAAAATATAATCATAATAAAACACCAATTTTTTATTTTACATACAACAATTATTGTGGATTTACGAACTTTTCTAAATAATAAAACAAGTACTAATTAAGATTCATTCTGTCTACATGAATGTTAATACGGATACAGCACAATTCTCCTCCAAGTTGAAAACAAATAAAATAACGACCAAGCAACATTAAAATAATAATAATTAAAGTAATTAATAAAGGATTGGTCGACTAACAATATAACAAAATATAGTACGGTTCAGGTTTATTAAATTTTCATACAAATTTCTTTTCCAACAATAAACTTTTGCCTCTACTAAAATTAGGTACATTGAATAAAATTATTTACATCAAAAGAATTTAAGGTGTTTCAGTTCCTTAATCAAGATTTAAAATAAAATTGATCGCCTATTTACATCTAAACGACTGCAATAATTCGCACGATATAAAATGATACTAGTTTGCGCTTTTATATCTTCAGGCTAATCACGTTTCGTATCTTCTGTAATATACTATCTGATATATCTGACGTATATAATATCTGGAGGTATCTGATATGATAATATCTTTCTCCTTTAGCAAACCAAGTTTTTTCCACACTCGTCCTTTTTTGGTGTATTCAAAACTTGACATAGCGATCATTACAGTTGCAGCAATAGACATTTTTCTTTTCCTCTCTATCTGTCAGGTTCAAATTTTTTTGTAAATCGTAATGAATCGTCAAAATGGTAAACAACCATATGCAAATGTCATTTTTAAAGTAATATTCAGTGGTGGATTTAGAAGAAAAAAAAAACAGTACAATCTGGACAAGACACTAAAGTAATATTTATTAAAATACAATGGTTTTAGCTTATAGATCTCATTAAATGTAGAATATATACTGTTATAACATTTTCCGTATCTAATATTGTTAAAACATTATAAGTTTGATTATGTAATCTAGGTGACTTGACTATTGAAATTTTGAGAATATCGCTACAAGGCAGGTGTATGCATAAGAAAATTCATCAATGCAGAAAAATATATTTATCTAAAGTACTATTGAAGTTGCAATTTGAAGAAGAATGAATTATTAAGAATGTAGATGTTTTGAAATGATATGAACCAAAAATAAGAACAAAGGTTGTTATCGGCAGATAGTACATAGTCTCCAAAAGAAACGAAAAATGCAATAAAACAAGCAATTAATAAATAATCATCAGCCAATCAAATCACGAACCACCAAGCAAATTACATGAATGTCGCTAATTAAATAAATCAGGAATTGATAAATTATAAGAGTAATTCAAACGACAAAAAGATTGGCCATGCTATATATCCAGAAGTTCTTTTTACAAGCATTCAATGAAATCTGCGTATAGAGAGAGCCGTCGACTATTGCTGCTAGCCAAACGACGTTCACACTCCCTTGCACAGAGGGAGGACAGAAAGAGTGTCAGAAGGCTACGTAGCGTTCGGATCGATTTACATATAGCAGGAGTAGAAAGGGATGTCGAGCACTGCCGCAAACCACACAACGTCCGTTAGAGAGATAGAGAGAGAGAGAGAGACAGAGAGGAAGGGAGAAGGAAAAAAGATGGAAAATAATATCGCTGCATTCGATGACCTTCCTTTTGCTGTTGTTTGTTTCGGTAGATGTTTTTCAAGTTTCTTGTGTGTTTCATTGAATGTAGTATATAGGCAAAAAAATGGTACATCTTAAGACAGAGAGATATGTTTCGCTCTCTTTTATGGCATCTTGGTTTTTGCGCGCAATTTTTTTACTATAGAATTTCGCTTCTGGCGATCTATCATTTTTTTGCTTTTTGCTGTTGTGTTCAAAAGGAGATTAATGATTTCCTTGCACGTGTTTCGTTTCGCACAGATGTTTTACAAATTTTTGCTCATTTAAAGATTGAAAGAGAAGCAAAAAATTGTATACATTTTAGGAGAGATATATTTTCTTTTATGACTTCTTGAATTTCCCGAGAATTATTTTTTTTAATAATGTTTTCGTCCGCCCGAAGTTTTACGATATCCAATTTCGCGCAAAAAACTCTTAATGGTTTTTTTAGACATCTTAATAGCTTCCTGGCTCCTATGACGATTTTATAACTTAACGGTTATTAACGAATTTTCCTTCAGAGAAGTGTTGCTGTCCACTTAAAAATTGCAACCAGTATTCCTGGATTGGTACGAGCATCATTGGAAGGGGAACACCGATAGCAAGTTAGCTTGCTAGTTAAATCTTATTGGAGGACTCGTTATCACAATTTTGGCAGCGATATTATGCGATATATTCTATAAAATTTGTAAAAGAACGTTGCTTATTGGTGGAGAATTCTCCCGTCTCAATGATTTTAGCAGAAATTTCGACAAAACCCTGCCTAGTCACCAGTATCAAACATCAGACTCTACGCTGGCGATGCCGGACACCAAAATCTCTGATTTCGTATAAAAAAAGCCATACCAAACCCACTTGCAACCAGACGTATTTCGGGTTGTGTTCTGATAGCTTTAGAGTGGGCATTTTCCCACATCGTTATCAGTAATAATACTCTAATCAATGGCCAAGTATTCGTGTAGAGTGGGTGACTTCGTACACATGAACATATCCGGTATTTTCTAAGTAAAGAGTCACCAGAGTCGTCTTCAGTAATACTGTGAGATGGCGTCAAATGGTGTGAATTTCTCAAGGAATTTTTGCAGGGAATTTCCCAAAAAGTATTCAGTGGCTAGAAGATGATGATTCGAGTGATGATCAGTTGGTACTGTTATATTCAGTATCCAATAGATCACATTGAGTACATCAGATTAATAAAAAACGAAACCTTCATATTGAGTACCACCAAGATTTGAGTACGGGTCGCATGAGCTGTGGCATCTGATGGCGTTGGCCGCAAAAAAGGCGTAGCTTGAAGAATGCTTCTGTCGCAAAATTCTAGGAAGCCTGTACTACCAACCAATAGAAAGTTCTTCATCCGTTAAGAAACTTAAGAATCCAGGTTGCATTATTTTGTTGGCGTATATCTAAGAAAATGTAATCGGTCCAACTCGTAGCTTTATGCGATCC
>WYDF02026894.1:0-12959 GCA_009867245.2 Adranes taylori
AAAAATATACTTGTTTATGTGGCCCAATTTTTTTTGGCAAAATTTTATATGGCCCAAAGGGTCAAACGGGTTGGACAACCCTGTTTGACCCTTTGCACTCCTATACACTACCCAAAGTTCACAAAATCAAATACATCATTTTAATCAAATTGCAGAAATTTGATCTTCCATTTAGAACTACTGTGAGGTGTTGTGGAAGCTTGTCTTATGGAAGCTTAAAGAACTGATTGTTTCTTAGAATAACTTTAGTATTAAAAATTATATAGAAATGGTAACCCACATAAAGTCTGTGGTATTGAAGGAATCCTTCATTGTTTGCTCTTTGGATCTAGTGAATTTGTTTCATTCTGTGTGTTGACCTGTGACCAAATATGTTGAAGGATCAACTAAAATTAATCCACTTCTGCGAGAGTTGGTGGGTTCGGATTCTTAATTTTGATATAAGCGAATATAAGTTGGGATTTTGAAATTAAAGATGTTTATTTATAAAACTATATCTATTAATTAAACAACAAAATCGGTGAAATGCACAAGTTTAACGTTTTATGAATGACGTAAAGGTCTTTAAAAGAAATATTTGTAGATCAGCATATAATTGCAATTTCCAAATGTTTTACAATAGATAATGCTTATATATTTCGTATTTGCTAATAACCTACTAAATTTATTTAAAAAACAATTTATTGAAACGTACGCAAAATAATTTATATAGAACGATATTACTACACATTTTATTTCAAAATATTTAATTTTAATAATTCGTGGACGTGATCGCCACCCCATCTTTCATATACTGGATGTGCTATGTATTGTTACATCTTGCATAAAACAAAAGTTGAACGTTTTAGTTTTAGCTGTCACCTTTCAAATCGTCTATTAAATTCAGCTTTGCTACGCTGTCCAGTTTGGTATGGCCCACGGCCTTGGTCTTATGAGTTTGTCCAATTTGGTGCGGTCTGCTGCCGCTTAGTCACTTTTTCTTCGTGTTCGCTTTGCGTAAAATTGAGGTCCAATTTGAAATGTGGCAACATCGCGCGTTATACCACTTGCGGGGATGGCATTACTTTCATTCGACGCTGATAACAACATTTATTCAATTGCGAAAGCAGTTTATATGTCTCATACAACGTAAAATATTTCTTCCTGTAACTTTGCATATATGAATTATTACGTATGTCTTACATGTATATAATATGATTGTTGAATGCCTGGTGCCATGGCGCCAAGTTGCAAAATTTTAAGTTATTAAGGGTAATATCTTTGAAATTATGAGTGAGATCCAATATATGTGGTATCATTCTTAAGCAAATCAGCAGGGCTATTAAAATATAAGAAAATATACAGGGTATTAGTAAAAAGTTTTTGAAAAAAAAATTTATTGCTCAAAATTGGTCAAGTATATTCAGTTGGTCATATTGGCAAAATTGAGACTTCTTGGTATTATATAAGTTTCCCAAGTTTCATTCTTCCAGATTTCATAGGAACCGAGATATTTAGAGTAGTACCAGGTCAAATTAGTACCAGGTTTTTTTTCCAGGTCAAATTACTCCGGCGCTATGACATGCGATTTTTTAAACTTGCTTACTTTTCGAGAAAATGGACTCTAAAGTTAACATAACAAAAAACACCATGTATATTTGTTAAATTGTGATTTTGGAAAAAAATAATTCAAACTAACTTAATGGGCTTTTATATAGCCTATACAATAAAGTTCACTCGAAAGTCCTATCTTTTATCGTTCCTCAGATATTTCAAAAAGTTTGTTACGTTTCAAAAGTGGCAGCACCGCTTCCTATACAATTTGGTAAGATCGGACTTATTTTTTATTCGACGCATAATACAAAGCGCTATATGTGTGCAAAATTTCAGTCTCCTAGTTTGAATACGAAAGTCCTAGTTTAATTTCTGAACAAAAAAATTGCTCTTGTCCGCCATATTTTATAAAAAAAATGGAAAAGCCATTCTGCGGGCTCATAGTCTACACCTGTCTACCAAATTTTATCCAAATCGGTCCCATAGGGAAAATTCGTCTGAACGTATGTACGAACGTACATACGTACATCCTAACAGACACCGATTAATCGACCCTTCTTTTAATTTTTTGAGCGAGAAACAATTTTTGTAGAAAAACTTTGAATATGAAAAATTGTTCCTTATGTTCCGTACCAGTTCCTTCACCTTGCAAGAAATCGAATTATGTTTATGGTTTCTTTAACCTAATATTTAGATGTTTTAAACTTCTAGAGCCATGATTTGCGACTGATCTTAAAATCGTTTGTCAATTTTTTTTGTTTTGTTTTATGTCCTGAACAAGATAAGGCCCTAAATGTTTTAATAAGTGTATGTATTGGAATATCTCCTTGAATCAAGTATTTATTTGTCTCTCAACTCGTTAGATGTCTCTAGATGTTGCTATATTTACTGTATGATATTGCAAATTACAAAACCATTACAAAGGATTGAGTCCACATTTCCATTCGATCAAAAACTATCAAACAGTAATCCATGTAATCTAATGTTTTCCTATCTGAGTGATAACCCATTAAGAAGACACATCCCACATTGCCATGTTTAAGTCTACAGTACATTATGTGAATGCATATTATTTCTCTTGAACGTACCACATACATTTAGAATGGCTTTATAAAAGGATACCTGCATTGTTGTTAATTAAATTAAAACTTCTATAGATTATTATCAAATCTTTGCAATTGCATTAGAAACGGCCATAAACATCATTTAGATCATATAATATCTATGTTATATAGTCAGTAATTTTTAAAATTATAAAATCCTTTGTTAATTATATATTCAGTATCATGTATTGAATATGTTTAGTATATTAAGTTATATGTTGCTTAATTTTTATATTTTTGATTTTGCTTTTATTCTGTTTACTTTATATTAATAACGTCAGTACTAGAAACAATAAAATATAAAGATTTTTACTAAATATTATAAGTTAACATTATTCAACGTTGGCAACACTGCATTGAATGCATCATATGAAACATGTACTTGCGTTTTTTTTTGTTTCATACATTTAGACAGAGTTAGTGTTATTTCTAGGTGTTTCTAAATTTTAAACAAAAATGAAGATGGAATATATATGGTACATTTCATTTAGATGTGCAACGTATACAAAATACTTTTTTCATAATTAATTGGCTATTTACCACATTTTAAGTGTTTTTTATTTGGCGAATGTGGGATGTCTATTTAATGAGTTATCACTCAGATGGGAAATATTAGACTTTAACAAATAATGTTATTAGCCTAGTAAAAATACAAACTAATAGTAATAGTTTTTATCCTGTTTGCGCCATAAAAATAAATCTAACCTCTCGAAATATTTACTAACGTATATGTATTTGGCTGGCATTCTTTCATTTTAGTTTTTTTTTCTTATCCAATGGACCTAAATCATACTTGAAACTTATTCTTCTACCGACAACAAAACAGATATGAATCGATCTACATATAGCATCTGACAATACAAAAGTTTTATTGCCGAACTAGGAGAAAATGTTTATATCTGTTTGTGCGAGTTATCTTTTATTACCTTTTATTTTTGCAAAGAATAAAATTCGGTTTATTATCTAAAAAAAAAAAAAATGTAACAGCTCAGAAAAATAGATAGTAACAGCTCAAAAAATTACTTATATAAAAAATAGTAAAAAAATGAAATTATATATAGTTCTAACTATGTTAAATAAATAATAAAAGTTTATAATAATCTCTTAGACACAAATTTAAATATTTGAATTTCACGTATATTCAGAGTCAGATGCATAATAAAACTAGCAGAATACAATTAACGTAAAATATATAAAATTATAAACACATAAAATTTACATTAAAACATGTATAGTTTCATGGATCATTTTTAGTTATATAGCCCATTTTTAGACTAAAAATAATTTGAACAATATCAAAGAATCATAATGTAACAGTAAAAGATATTAGATGTACTCAATTCCTTAGGTTTTACTGTAGAGATTTTAGATGTTTTAAATAAGCACGGAGAATAATGTTTAAAATGATAGGAGATCCTTAAAATAAATAAATTCTATAAAATATTACAGCCATATAGCATTATTTATAAAATAATGAAGTAACAATGACGCAGAAACTTAGGGGCGAGTAGAAGAGAAAATAGTATTTTTAAGTGAACTAAAACGAGTCTTAATATAAAGCAGCGATTGATGGGGATAGCCATTCTTTCGTTTATGATGTTAGAAAGAGATAATGGAAAAAATAAAATAAGTAGTAGGCTTTCTAATAAGCAGAAGTAGGATGCATCAAACTTCTGCCAAAACTTAGAACGAAACATGGCGAGGTCAGCTATGTTTCGAAATTGAATCCAGTTTTTTATTAGATTTTGTCAGATTTTTACCAAGCTTTAAAAACGAGTATTTGCGTTTATAATCGTATCGTTTTCTTGTACGTTGAGATGTTTTCAGTACAAATGCGAGTAGTGATTTTATTTATTATAATTGATTTGAGAAATGCAAACACCTTTATGTCTTTAATTTATTTTAAGTAAATAATTGCATTCAGTGTAAATAATTGCATTGCAACTGAATTTCATCTATTGATAGCTAACCAATTATTGATATTCATTTAAATATTGTTGAGCAGTCTAAATTTACATGCAAGTTGAATTTAAAAGTTACCGATGGAAAATAAATCTTTACGATGTTAAATTACAACAGAACCGTATTGGTTTTTGTTATATTACAAGTCAGGCGTTTTCTTTATAACTCAATGTTGCTATGAAGTTAGTTTCTTTATTTAAGCGTTGTTGTATTCGGATTAATATTTATGTGAATAGAATAAACTTAAATCGTTTATTATTTAACGAGTTATTTATTATTTAACGAAATATGTAAATCCTTTGTAACAATTTTTGCATTTATTACTTTCTTTTTGAATAGATTTTGTTTAACATCAATGGTGTTTTATTATAATGGTATTTAGTTTGATTGATGGACCGTAATAGTTTTATTTATACTCGACTAATTGATTTAAATCAAGATACGAATACATCATTGATTTAAGTTTTTGAAATTATTAAACCCCATAAATTGTTCATTAATTTTATTCTCGGTAGGATTAAATGTGTTTTAGCTGGAAGTAGACTTTATTTATCCAGTTAAGGTTCACAGAATTCAATGCCACATAATTTCTAACGTGACATATTTGGTGGAGGCGCCGGGTTTTTTTCTGTGGGTTCCACTATTAATTACCCTCTGAGACATAATGATTACTAATATATAAAATTAACTTAAGTACGATGGTGGGAGGTAAAGTTAGTTAATGGCATTATAAAATATTTTAAATTTTTTTAAATACAATTTAAGTTAAAACTTCATTTCAATACTTAGGTACTTTCAAATTGTTTGCGCCATACTATAATATAATTTCGGACCCATTTTACAGACTGCAATAATAAAAATAAACTGGTCTTATGTTTCGAATGCTACCTTCAACAACCTTAGCAACAAAATCCGAAAAAAATGCCCCTGGATTTAAAAGGGAGAGTCACAACTCTGGCTATCGGCAATATTTCTGGTTAAGGCCTATGCTTATAGGAAAGTCTAAAAACCCAAGAGCCTTTAAAAATATCAAATCAATTGTCTGTGAACAATTTACTGCAACCAATGAAATACATCGATGGATAGAACGATTTTTAGTGACTGGTTCTTTTTATAGAATTATTTTCTATCATTGAAGCATTTTTAAAAAAAGGTCCCGAATTAAGTTATTTTATTATTGGACAATGCGCCATCCCAGCCGCCAAAGAACTCTGCACGGTGATATTAAAACTATATTCGTATCCCCTAATGTGATATCGCTTATACAATCCCTAGACCAAAGGATTCTAGAAATGATGAAGAGAAATTACCGGCGAAGGATTCTCCACATGTTGATTGTAAAATAAGACGAAGGATGGACTGCTAAGGAAGACTTAAAGTAAGTTACATTGAAAGATGTGACTCCGGACTGCTTCAGCTGATTGCTGGAGCATACCGGATAACTTTAGCTGGAACGTGGTGAAAACTATCACCATTCAAAAGCCATGAAAAAAATTATTTGGCTTAGACGGAGTCCTAAACAAGTAACAGAATAGGAGCGAATTAGTTCAAGTAGCCTGTTGAAAATCAAATCAACGGCGACGACATTCGTGATTGGTGCAATGAAGATGTCCAGATAAAGATTACCGATGAGGAAATTATCGATTTGGTTAACAGTACTAAAGATAGTAAAGAAGACGACGATACAGATGAGATAACTCCAAAGTATCACATTCCGATGGGCTGAAATTGATCGACAACGTTGTCGCTTACATAGAGCAACAAGAACAGTGAACACCACATGGCATACTATATCTTCAGCGTTGGCGTAACATCATCTAAGACAGGAATGAGCTTAATTTAAAAAAATTATTAAAGATTTCTTTAAGAAATAGTTTCATATTTCTACTTGCTTACAGGTCTGTAATTATGTTTATTTTATGCTTTTTCATACAATAAATCAATTTTGTATATTTTCATGAGTTTTTACTTAACCTCCGTAGTATCCGAGTTTTTTGTATCCGAAGTGGTTTCGGTTCCAATTGCCTCGGATAATCGCAAGTCTACTGAATACATATTATAGAAAATTACTTATGTATGTGTACTACACGAAACTAATTAATACATTCACATAAGAATAACCTATACAACTTCAAAACACTTATGATTCTCTGGATGTATAGCTCATTGCTTGTAATGAGATGATGTACGAGGTCATACCATAATTCACATAGCTTGATTGATTCCGTTGAAACAGCTGTTTTGTTTTTATTATAATACTTCGCCCACTAGTTTTTAAAATCCAAAATTTCATTGGTTAAACTTCTTTGACAGTATATAAGTTGCGTGAACTGTAAGGAAACAATAATCTCCGTGCACTCGTAGAGATTATATATTCTTTCGAAGGTTTTTATTTTTTTGACTACGCCAAGTCAACAGTGAGTGGAGCAAAAATGAGTGGCGCCGAATTAGGAGATTCTGCTCAATTTTCTCAAATTTCTGTAAAAGCTTTACACATTCTGAGAACTGTCTTGGGCAATTGTCTGAAAATAGGATACTAAACTAGAAATATTTAGATGGTTTAGAAATATTTAGATAAAAAGAAATATATCTGGCGGTTTATTGGCACACCTTTATAGAAAATTAATGTTTAGATTATGAATGCAAAAAAGTTCATAGTAAACTGTGTTGAATTAAAAGGTCTTGTTGTAGTACATGGTCAAATGAAATGCCTAATATATCATTCTGCGTTTGCATTCCTGGACTGTATCTTGTAGAATATGATAGATTTTTGGTGCCCTTCGTTTATGTATTAATAAATCTGTAGCTGCGTAATAGAATATGAATCTGAATATTTACATAATGTTATAATTAAATACGCTAGAACCTCTTAGAAAATATACCTGACGTAATCAAATATGACATTAGGCTTTAAAATGTAGATAAATTGTGTACTCACTTTTGTTCTTGCTTTTTATTAACAACGTTTGGTTTTTCGTCTCGCTGATCCGTTAAGTCGACCTGAAATCAAAGAGAACCACATCAAATAGCTTGAAATGACCCTTCAACATTTAAATCTGTTGAGAACGAGAAGTTGGATACGGATGGTTATAAAAGGATAGGCGGGGAGGTCTCAATATTTTGTTTAAGCAAAAGGCAAACCAAAATAAAGATCAGACAGGAAATACATATATACGTAAAATGTTTGTTTATATAAGTAAATAAATAATTTTATGGGACGGAGATGTGATTATTCTTGTTTCATGAAAAAAGTTCTATTTCGGTTTGGTTAAAAATTATGTTTAGTTAAAAATAACGGTAGATAGATAATTTTATTCGTGTCATGTTTCTTAAAATAAATAAATAATAAATAAACAAATGATAAAGTATTGACTTTATTCAGAATTTGAAAACTCGTTTAATTTGTACTATGTTTTGTTGATCAGGTATTGTTTGAGCTTCTTCTTGAATGCATTTGGACTTAATTCCCACCAGATCATGCATTTTTTATAATGTTTGCTGGTCGTGGATGCTGTTTTGCGTTATCATGCTGTCTTTATCCTTATGTATGCTGCTTATCGTTTGTAGTAAGTACATAGATGGTAGAGTTAATATTTGCAGTTCTAGGAAGAATGGTTGGCAGCTAGGTTGCCTTGACAAATTTTTATTGCTTCCTATAGCTCTCTTTTGAAATAGAGATAATTATTCGAGGTGATGGGAATTGCCCCATATCTTGATGCCATAGTTGAGAATACTGTTGCACATTGCATAGCAGGTGATTAGATCATGTTTTACAGATGTTTTTGTGACTCTGCGTATGGCATAGGTTGCTTTTGATAGTCTGTTGCTTAGGATCTTTATGTGCGTCTTCCAGTTTAACCGCACATCTTATAGTTGTATTGTCTGCATATAAGGTTACGTGGTGAGTTAGATGAGCTGGTAGATCATTAATGAAGATTATAAAAAAGATAGAACCAAGGATCGATCCTTGAGGAATACCGCGTTTTACATCTTCTAGAGAACTAGTTTTCCAGCTAGTATATACTGAGTGCTTTCTATTACCTAGGTAAACTGTAGAAGTTGCAGTACGATACAACGACACGCGTAATACACCATTTTCTCAATAAACAGACGATGTGACCTCAGAACAAATGCTTTGTTTAGATCCAAAAGAGTAGAGCTGAATTTATTCTTATCTTCTAATGATTCGTAGATAAATTTGAATTAATGATGCATGGCATCCTTTAAATTGTAGCTTTCTCGAAAGCCAAACTGACATTTGCTGAGTAGGTTATTCTTCCCGAAGTAGTCCTCAATTTGGTATAAAATCACTTATTCTAATATTTTTGATATGGATGGGAGCACTGAGATTGGTCGGTAGTTTGAGCATTCAGCATTCAATTTCACGAAAAGTCCGAGAAGTTAATTTTGCACATTTCCGATTTACCTGTCGAGATTATTAGAGTTACAAGTATTCGCATTGATTGCAACCTAATGGCTTCATCCTACTGCAATGATACTTTATCATATACGCTATTCGAGTCCTCGATTGACATTCCCGCAGGATATAAGTTGATCGTGCATCCTAAAATCACTATTTATTTCCCTATCACCTCAAGAATCAATAATATAACGCTCCGTATTGCCAATCAAGACGGGTCAGTCAATTTTCGAGAAGAAAAAAATGCTGTACGCCTGGAGCTAAAGAAAGTTAATTGATGGGATCTCCGTTTTTGTGTATCAGAAACACCTTTGCAACTTTGAGCGCATTGGGATATATACCATTGCAGATGCATTTGTTAAATGTAAGGTAAAATAATTATTGCAGGAATAGGTAAAATTTTTGCACTAACGCATTTAGTGTTCTGGTGCTTACCCCATAAATGTCTTCGGCAGATTTCTTGTTTAAGCTTTGGATTATCTGCATTATTTCTTCTGTGTATGTTGTTGCTGTGTATAGGGACGAGAAAGTCGTTGGAGTTGGCGAATAGATATTCTCCTATTGTTGTAAGGAACATGTAGAATTCTTCCCATATCGGAGTGAATACATTCTGCTTGGTATTTTTACCAGTTTCATTCTTAATTATTTGTCAAATTGTTTTCTGCTTGTTGTCCGAGGAGTTAATCCTGTATATGTTGTTGCGCTTTCCTTGTACTCTATGAGTATTTTTCATAAGTCTTTGGTTTTCCTTAAGGATAGCTATATCCTACGATATCCGAATATGGAAGCCTTTTGTCTTCTTTATTTTTAGTGTAAACATCCGTGGACATGTTTTAGGAATATACGATGGAATTCTTTGTACATTTCATTTGCTTCGGTTGGTAGGTAGATTGATGCCCAATCTTTTTCTAGAAGTTGTTTGGCCAATATTTCGTAGTTTTCCCCATTGTACACTCTTTAACTAATTGTGGATGAGTTACGTTTCTTAGTGGATATTGATATTGTCTGTGGATAATGGTCACTGATTTGTAATTTTAGTACTCTTGCAGCACTGTACTCTTCACTATTTATAAAAATGTTGGCGATGCATGTTTGACAATTGTTATGGTGACACGTTGGTTCATGTATTGCTTGTTGGAGACCAAAACTCATCATAAGCTGACTCAACTCGGTGTTGTGCTTGGATGGGGTAAGCAGATCTATATTTAAGTCTCCTGCGACTATAATAGTGGTAGTATCATTGTATTTATGTACAACTTGCATTAGGAATGCTTCTAAGGTGTGCAGGCATATATCCATATTTTCATTCGGATAGCGGTATATACAAATTACAACAATGTCCTGGTTCGGGTAATGTAAGACAACAATTTCACCGTCTTCAGTTTACATGTTTTTAATAATTGTAATTTCTTTTGCAGCTAGTGAGCGATTTGACTACTCTTGTCCATCTTTTTTTGCGATTGTCTAGAAATAACCTTCGTCAAAAATTTTGACCAAATTTTGGGTTTTATATTATTATTACATGATTGTAATTAGTGTTTTCCAAATTTGTTTGTTGCCAAGACTTGGTCGTTTGACTGGTTAAACCATTGCATTGCCAAAACTTATTTCTTGGTGTTTGGTAACACTTCTTGGTCCTATGTTATCTATTTTCCTTATTATAAGATACTCCTCTTTTACATGTACCATTATCTCGCAATTGATCTCCTTGAATATGTGCTCAATCATAGGCTTGATTTTCGTTCAATCAAGTTTATCAAGTCCTCACCATATTTTCGATATTGCAAGCTTTATGAGGTTGTTGACACCCATAAAGTTTCTTAATTATGTTCAGCTGTCAAACATAGTCCTGTAAGTTCGTTTTCCATGAGAGTATCTTTTTTGTCACCAAATAAAAAATGTTTCGTCCAGTTTCAGTGTTTTGCAGATAGGCAATACCACCGGTTCCAACATGATGTTGTCTTTTTAATTATTCGACATTATTATACTTGTATTTAAATACGACTGCAATGCCTCTTCGCATATCTAAGTCCTCTGCGACACAGTGTGCAATGGCATAGTTTTTATCGGAGTGAACTAAGTTCTTCTTTATTTCTTGTACCTCTTTGTATTATGTGATATTTGAATTAGTTTGCCAGAAGGTTCGAAAGTCATTTACGAGTTGATGTCTCATTGTCGCTATGCATGATTACTGTTGTTTGTCTCTCCGTTGTTTTATGCTGTAGTGGTTCCATTTGAGCCCCACAGTGAACTCTGAATCGAGTTAGAGAGCTATGTAAACTTCTCATAGAAAATAAATTGTAAATAGCTTTGAGGGGTCGAACTCCATCTACAAAAGAAATTCTAGGAGAAAACTTACAGATTGATTCTGTAACATGTCAATTCATTTTCTCAGAATATATCAGATGGTTTACATGATTCACATGACGAGTTTAAAAATATATACTTAGTCAACAAGAGACACAAAACTGAATTAATTATATAGACAACTTAAAAAATTCTTATGAAAAATCTAAAGATAACGTTAAGAAAAATAATGTTACTCTATATTTTTAAAAATAGTTCTTTTAGTTAATACCACGCACTATGAACAATTGGGAAAATAATTTAAAATGCTGCCGCAGTTGTGGCAGCTTGGAAAGAATATTAAAACAAATAATTGAATTTGGATTAAAAAAGAAATTAAATAAAAATTAAACTTCAAATTAGGGCTGGTTTAATTTATCAATATGTACATAATAATTTAAATATTTAATTTAATATATTTAATATTTAATTTCCGCAATCTAATAAGATATATTGCAGTAACTCATGGAAATTAAGATTGGGTTAAAATAAGAGGTGTTTAGTAATAACTCTAAAACTTAAATCATTTATTTCTACAAATAATTAACAATATATATATAATATGAATAAAACGAAAAGGAAACAAGTGCTGTTTAAAGTTCGAACAATTAATTTAATGTATTAATAAAAAAATAAGACTGAAAATTCAAATCATGTCAAAGAAAATTAATGTAATAACAAAAAGGTTCAATGAAACCTTGTAGTTATAATACTTAATAATTAATATCTAAATAACTAATAATTAATATCGAACTAATAATTAATATCTATATAAAATAAAAACAATATTATGCGTATTTGAAATTATTATGTTATGACTTATTAAATGTCTGTCTTGTAATTAAACGCTGTTATCTTGTAAAGTCAGCAAATTGTATTCTACACATTTAGCATATCATAATAATATTTTTCTATTGTTTTTTAAGCGCCTGACCTGTTTCTAATAGGAGAAACCTGTCCATATATTAGTTATGTTTCGTTGAGTACTATAAAGAAATTTTATTTTGATTACTATAAAGAATTAGGGTTTCTTACATTAATTACTTCAAATTATAATAAATTGCTAGAAAACTAATAATTAATTGAAAGTATGACATTCGATTGATATTATTAAGTAATTTAGAATGTTGTACAAAAGAACATAAGTTTATCATTAACGTTCACCGATGTCGTACTACTTTCAGATTTAGCCTTTCAAGTTGGTTTTGGAATGCTAATATAGTCAGCATTTAGGTAAAAAAAAGAAACAGAAGGAACGTTGAAGTGGGTAAAACAAAGAAAAAGGAGCACATTGAACGGACCAATATTATGGACAGAGGAGTAGAAGAAATGAATATGGAAGAGGCTCTCCTGCGTGCAGAATAATTAATTAGCATTCTTTCTCTTATATTTTACGTGCGCGGTTTTCGCGAAGCCTACAAAAAGTTTGGAGTATTGGAAAGCAATGCTATAAAATCGCGAGGATGACTTTTTCTTTAAATTAATAGATTGTTTAAAAGTGAATGCTATTTATGGGTTTTCTGTTAAATATTAAAATAAATACATGTTTATATCATAATTCCTTAAAAATTGTGAACAGTTCAAGAAAACAGGAT
>WYDF02026905.1:0-12959 GCA_009867245.2 Adranes taylori
AGGTCATATTTTATTTAAATGTAATTACAAAATTTGACATTTAATTTCACATATTAAATGGCACAAGAACAATCACAATGAACGTAGGTCAAAAACGTTCCAGACAGACGAACAAACAGGCGGATAGACAGACGGACAGACAAACGGACAAAGCTAGACGTTTATACGCCGACAAAGCTAGAGAATAATCTTTAAATGAAAACGACTACGAAAAAA
The DNA here is from genome assembly GCA_009867245.2 of Adranes taylori. NCBI lineage: Eukaryota > Metazoa > Arthropoda > Insecta > Coleoptera > Staphylinidae > Adranes > Adranes taylori. The sequence continues at coordinate 217 of WYDF02026905.1, forward strand.
GAAAGATATTAAATGATAAATTAGTTGTTTGTCTCAATAAAATCGAAAATATTCTATAATAAATTACATTATAGCAAGTAGGTTACCTTAAAACGCAGTCTCGACTTGTTTCTATAGCTTTCTACTATAAGTACAGTTCATGCTGCGGTAAGTAATTTAATATTAAATGGCACAAGAAAAATCACAATAAACGTAAGTCAAAAGCCTTCCAGACAGGCGGACAGACAGACATACGGACAGACAGACGGACAAAGCTAGACGTTTATATAAAAGTATATATATATATATATATAAACCTTTTAATATATTTGAACAGCTGAATGTTTTATTGTAAAAGTAGTACTCATCATTAAATTCTCATTATTAGTATAATGCATGGACTAAACCCGATCTCTTCTGCTTTGTTACCTATTAGTAATATATAAAATCAAAAGCGTTCCAGACGGTCAGACGGACAAAGCTAGACGTTTATATATAAGTATATGGGCTAAAGATTTATAAGCATATATATATACGCAATAACGGGGTGGTGTAATTTGATTTATTGTTCTTAATATTTATAACTTCATGTATGACTCTTCATGTATGACTATTCCAGCTGGAAATACGCAGTTAATGGTGTGAGCTAAACTGTTGAAGATATGATGTAATTTTTGACGAAAATGGAATTGATGTGCGCGAAAGGTTTATTCGTTGTTGCTCCGGTGGTGTGTATGGCGTAACTACATCTACGCAGCTTGATTGGGCTCTCTGGTGTGCTGCAGCTGTCATCTCCATTGGTGTGAGCTTGACGATTGACTTCTCTCTTCCTCTGACGTTGATCATTCGTATCCGCATTAACGAAGTAGCTGATCAAGGAAGGGTTATGAAATATTGATATGAGTGAATGACATGGGTAAGAAGATGATGATAAGAGAACGAAAAATATATAATGTAGTATCTATGTATACTTGACCTGATCATATAATTGCTATTGATTTGAGTTTCATTTAATTTGGATTTAATAAAATTAAATAAGCGAATTGCTACTGGCACTTTGATGCAAATCAGATTCAAGACTGCGATTTTGCTCACTGTTCAAGAAAATAGGTTGCGGAACGTGGGAATTTGCTCACTCGAAGACAACTAGTACAAAACCCAAAAAGCAGATTAAATCCTTCTATATGTAATTATCTGCCAAGAAGGCTTCTGGCATATCGCCAATAACCAATGGCACTTATCGTAGCTGGCCGACTCGCTGAGCGTGGCTTGAAGGTAACTTCTGCTAAAAATCTTTTGTAGTTTTAAATTTCGACCAATAACAGAATTTATTTGATCCCCTGAGATTTCTAAGGATCAATGTTGCATTATGTTGTTGACGAAAATCTATGAAAGCATATGTAGTGGAGCATTTTGGTTATGCGAGTATGGGGAGCATAGCTCGAAACACTTTCTGCTAAATCCAATGATAGATGACTTAATCGGTCGAGAACACAAAGAGTGAGAAGCATAGCAGCTTATTGAAAATGGGTGGATGAAATAAACGTTAAGTCATAAAATTCGTTCGGTAAAATTCATAATAATAGCTTTCGCAATAATCAAATGCGGAAATATGCTGTCGATGTAATATATACAAACATAACTTTAAGATCAAAGCTTCCGACTCTTTTCGCTATTTTCGAATTGCAGCCGGAATTAGAACTCATAAGTGGCGTCCTTTGACTTCTAGACTATAATCGGCAATATTTGAATATATTTTTCTATGCGAGCGGTTTTAGTTTGAGATATTTATATAATTTCACGCCATATTATCTTCTAAATAGATGAGATTTTAGCCGACAATTTATACCTATATTATTTGTTAATTAATCGGCATTAAATTGATTTGTTAAATTAATTTATGTTGGATTAATTAGCTTGTAATATCCTCATATTAGAACTTGCATGTTTTTTGTTATCTTTTCCAGGAAGAAGATGTAATTAGACGCCGCAGTGTCAGGCGTCCAGACATTTATATAAAATTGTTTCAGTCTAATACGAAAGTTTTACATAGGTCAATAGAAAGAAATCGTATCATTAAATAATTTATTTATGAAAATGGCTGTTTATTTTGAAAGTGGCCTAAGGCCGCTTGCCAAAAATTAAAGTATACTGACGTAAAGTTGAAAAATAACTGCTTTGAAGTTGACAATTCTAGTTTATTATCCAATTTAGGAATTTGCAGTTTTTGTAAATTGTTTATGTAAGGAATTTTATTTTTTGGTAGATGGACTAAGGCCACTTTCAAAATAAACGGCTCAAATGTGTTTTTCTTTTTAATTCTGCTACGTAGATCTAAATTAATTCAAGAGCTGTTATTCTTAAACATCGAAAATTATGAAGTAAAGAAATTTCTTTTACCGTCTGATTATAACGTTAAGATCTGTCGCGAGTAGAACAACAGTAGGGTCTCACCCTAACCCGTTCTTCCAAGTCTGCTGTTTGGGTGCATAGTATACATATGTGGGGGAAAGTTTTGCAATGCACATTTCATCCCTGTTTTTCTTCTAGTCGTTGTAATAGAATCCTAGTCTAGACTAAAAACTTTGCGTAGACGGAACGCTAGACAGATGTATGTATGGATGTTTGTGTGTGCACGAAACGACAGAGAATGGAGAGAACGAGAGACATAGTGAACAAGCGAGACAGTCGCGTCTCTATCCTCTGAGTTGTGTAACTAGTGCCTGGGGCTAGACGCAATTTGAGCTTCGATTGCAATGAAATAGAGACACAAAAGAGTGCAATGCCTATGTGCAACTAGTAATTAGACTATCTATACGGGGTGAATCAATAAACAGTTATTACGTGTCGCAAATTTTATGCAATAACATGATCAGTGCAAAAAGATATTAAAGCGATAAATGATGTGCAGATTTTTTGAATATTTTAGTAGCCATGTTGTTACACATTTAGAAATTTAAATAGCATTTAAGCAATGCTCACTTATACAGCCAAGTGTTCTTCGATGTCATAAGAACACATCAAACCTACACTTCTTATTCATAGATAAATAGTTGTTTTAAGTTTAATTAGGAAAACAAGGGTGCTCCTACTTCAAAATAGTGTTTTATTTAAAAAACAATAATAAAACATGTTTCGACACTACAATTATGTCATCATCAGATTAAAAGAAAATTAAAACAAAGAAAATAAGTACACAAAATTATTAAGTATACTTAAACATTCGTTCGCAAACACAAAGTCTCATAGAAAATTCAAACGTAAATAATAAACCAATCATAAGGTTAGAGTAAGAATATCTTTTTATGAAGCCATATTGATGGTACTAAAATCCACCAAAAATTAATTGATACATGTTTTGATAAAATTTTGCTTTTAAATTTCATACGTAGCTTTAATAAACTGGAACAGATTTCTCTACTACATGGCAGAATACGAGCCAATTTTCATAAATCTTGCAGACCTAGGTACAGTAGTCATTGAAATAGACCATTTAACAAATGAAATAAAAAAGGCAATGGAAAACATCACGACAATCACTACACATGCTAACAGCTTAAAACTAAACAAAGAAGAGAAAGAGCTAATTCAGGGAAAAACAAATGGGGAAACCCCCACCACTTACGGGGATTAGACAAAATTAAGAGCGATGCAGAAGAAAGTTGTTGAATATGATGTTGAATAGCAGGAAAGCAGATCTATGAACAAGAACAGTGGACGAAGCCAATGAGGACATTAATAAATTCTGGAATTGCCTAAGAAAATTCAAAAAGACAAGCAATCAAAACGGCCCCATAAAAAAAGAGCAAGGGGCATTAATCTTGAATGAAGCAGAAACAGCTAACTGCATCGCACATCACTTACAACTCCCAATTCATAAACACGCATCAAGCAGAGCCTTCAACTTCGAGAACAGTTAAAAACTCGATCAGCAAAATAAACAGGTGGACTCCAGAGGCTCAGGACATAACAAGTTATACAATGGACGAAGTAAATGAATCCAATAAAAGCCACTGGACCCGACAAAATTCCGTCAAAAGCAATTAAATTATTGCTAGAAACGGCAATAGCCCAGCTTACAAACATTATTAACAGCACGTTAATCACTATTCCTTAAAAAGATAAAGATTTTATAGAAATCAAAAAAGACGGCCAATAAGTTTATTAAATTCTATGGACTACGGTATAGGAAACCTTAGAGGAAAGAAAAATACTGCCACCAAACCAATTTGGGTTCCGATCCAAATGAGCAGTAACGCAGCAAGCGACAGTGCTTCAAGAGGTAATTTCAAAAGCAAAATCCAAACGACTAAAATCCATAGACGTACTCCTCGACATAGAAAGAGTTTGGCACGACGGCCTGGTGCACAAAATGTGGAAATGTGAAAACTTCGTAAAAGACAGGAGATTCTGAGTACGAGAAGGCAATACAACGTCAAGTCCAGAGAATGCAATGGAAGGGTTTTCATAAGGTTCACCTCTATATCCGATATTATACAAACATATTCGTGCAAGACATCCCAAAACCAAGAAAAGGCAGTAACAACCATGTCTTACATACAATTCGCCGATGACATGGCAATAATAAGCTACGGGATTAACGTACGACAGTGCGATCAACAAAGCAGAATCCATGACAGAAAAAATATGTAAATATTTTGACAAATAGGGACTCAAGGTGAATGCAAAGAAAACAGAAGTTGTGCAATTCACGAATAAAATTCCTAAACAAAATTTTATACGGATAAGAGGCAGGAAACAAAAATCCTGCACAAAGGCAACGTATCTAGGATATGTGTTCGACAAGAAACAAAACTGGGTAAAGCGCATCTTAAGCAGAGCAGCGAAAGCAAAACAAACGCACGGCGATGAACGCAGTTCTCATTCCAACACTCATGTATAGCGTCGAACTGTGGACTGAATGCTCAACAAAAACTAAGAAAAGAATAACAACAATGCAAAACAACTTGTACAGGATAACATGGAACATTCCATGGTACGTAAGACATGACGAGTTAAGAAGAGAACTTAAAGCTAAAGATCTAATGGGGACAGCGGAGGCATGCCGGAAAAACATGATAGATAGGTTAAAAGCTCATCCGGACGGACAGGTAAACACAAAATTAAATACGTAGCGGAAGGCTATAAAACAATACCAACCAATAAAAAGGAAAAGCATCCAACTAATGTGAAACAAAAACCATACAGCGAACAAATTATGAAGAATTTTCAAAATTATGAAATTTATCTAACCAACCAAACTTTTTATTAAACTTCGTAAATGACAAGAATGAAACTATTAAATCAGACACATAACATCGACAACCCATCAAACACTAAACTAAACATAAACTGGTCATACAATAAAAGATCTAACCGTCAATCGTGATTCAACTGTAAAAATTTCTTTAAACGATTATATGATTAACATATGAACCTGTTCCAAAAACGAAGTATTTAGTATGAAAAAGTTCTAAAATATTAACATTACGCGTCATCTTTTAGAGAGAATTCATGATTTGAACTTAATATATGCTCAGCAAAATAGACACCCTATTTAAAAAGTTAATAACTTTTTCTCATTAAAATATAATAAAGATAAACTGGTTCCGCTCGAACTATCAGATGCTTATTCATTGGAATGTGATTATTGCAAGAAATTTTATAGAGGCATGACAAACAGAAAGTTTGAAGTAAGATTTAATGAACATCTGAATGCGATTAGATTGAATCGTCATGAAAATCAAATTTTGCTGAGCATCTATTAAGTTCAGATCATGATTTCTCTTTAAACGATAACATTTTACAACTTTGTTATACTAAAAAACTCAACATCGTTTTTGTAACACGTTCATATAGTTATAGTTTAAACACAGGTAAACTCTTGAATAAACAAATTTTCAGAACTTTGATTTTTTAAAGAAATTTTAAAGTGGAATTATGAATGTCGGTTAGATCTTTTATTGTATGACCCGTTTATGTCTAGTTTACTGTTTGACGGGTTACTGATGTTATGTCTCTAATTTGAAATTTTGAATAGTTTCTTTCAAGAAGTTTAAAAAACATTTGGCTGCTTAAAAATAAGAAACCTTTATTGGCATAAATTTCGAAACAATACAAAATCAATTATAATTCAAAACAATAATAATACACTACTTCCAAAAATCTAACAATACGAACATATAGCAATATACATGTATAAAAAAACAATAATACAATAATCCCAAAACAAAAAAAAGACACACCGAAAAAGACAAAGCCATCAATAACTTCTCTTCTCCCGCAGACCCACCCCCAAACCTTTCCCTCCCTCGTCTTCACCCTATGTGTTATTCCTTTTCCTCTCAATCTTATTTAAAATGTTTTCCATTAGTTCCCTTTCACTCACCTCTTGCCCAAACATATTCTCCAATTCTTCCCAAGCATCATTTCTCCTTCACTCCAGTCGAGGCCTCCACATTCTCTCATCCAATGCAACCAATTTCCTCCCCCCTTCCATACACACTACACATTCGCTCTTGATCTTTTATCCAATATCTATTGCCCCGCTCTTCAGTGCCACATTTGAATCATGCGATCATTCTCTTTTGCCCACGCTTAATCCTGATATTAAATACTCAGACATTCCTTCTTTCATCATTATCCATTCATATTTACTATTAAACCTACTATCTCTTATTTGTTTGAACCTCGCATGTTTCTCCACATCTATCATTTTCTCTTCTACCTCATTTAGCATTTCTTTTCCTCCAGGATCCTTTCTCCCCATCTGCACATCGATCAACCAATTCTTTCATACAACTTTTTTCTACTCTCACTCCATTTATTGCTCACACCATAGACTCCCCCTTCTTTTATTCCTATTACATATATTTCCTTAACCAATCTCCAATCCTCATCCATCCATACACTCGTTCAAATTTGACTATCTTCTGTGCCCCTCCATTTGTTTTTTTTTCCGTTTCCTGCAACAATATCTCATATGGCGTTGTCCTATCCACACAAAGTATCCTCTTAATAGACCCAGCTTGCACTCTTTCTATCATCTTTCTTTCACACATAGCCTACACTTCTCTCCATATAATTTTTCAATCTCCCAATTATTTCATTCAATTCTTCCCTTTTACTCGTCTTACATTCTATGTCATCCGCATATGTCAACGACCATACTTTACACCTACCTATCTGTACTCCACCCTCTTGTCCTTTCTTTAATACTTCTTTTAAATCTGATATGTATATTTTGAAAAGACTAGCGCTCATAGGGTACCTTGTCTGACTCCTCTTATAACCCCAAACCAATCAGACACATCCCCATTCACCTTCGCGCTAATGTATGTTCCTTCAAGCATTCTCTTTATCATACTTACTAGAACAAGCATAGTACGTACTTGTAAATGGCTTTTATATCAGCCACCCAAGGTTTAACCTTTTTACGTGCTTGTTTCTGTACGTACTTGTAATTTTGTCACATATATTTTAAAAATAATATTTCTGATGGTTATTTACTACGGAAAAGCTTAGCTGAGACTAAATATTGTTAATTAATATTGTAATGTAAAATATTATCAATAATATTGTAAATGTTGTAACTAGGAGATAAGAGGTTGATATATGAAATGAACGTTAAATTTATAAAACAAATAATAAAATGCAAGTACGCACACAACTTTTACTTTAAACAAAATAGCATTTAGAACAAGCATAGTACGTACTTGTAAATGGCTTTCATAGCAGCAACCCCAGGTTTAACCTTTTTACGTGCCCATGTACTTGTGTCTGTAGGCATCACTGGAAAGCATATGAAGTCCATGTCAGGGCTGGACTGGCCCGCTGAGCTAGTGGGAATTTTCCGGTGACCTGTTCGCTGGAAATTGTTTTCGCTATCAGGCTCGTGGCAGAACTAAACTACGCATTCTATATTTTCCGGTAGCTCCAGCTCTAGACATAAACAAATTTTCCAAAAATGTCAAAATACTTGTCAAATTAAACAGAATGATTATTTATTTACATTACTTTTCACAGAATTCGATGATTTATAATTTTTATAATGTAGATGGTTTTCATATTTTCCCAAGCGATCGGGCAATCTGCTAATGGAACCAATTTTTAAATTACTCACTAAAGTTTAATTGCCTGAATTATTTTTAAACCAATATATTTACGAAAACAATTAACCTAAAAAGTAATTAAAAAAAACATTGAGGACCTATTGGTACTTTGTCTTAAATCCGTTCGTTTTATGTGACTAATAATGTAAAGCAATTAATTTATTTAAACGTCGACGTCTCGAGGAAGTTCAATTGTTTTCCAAATACCGGCTGCTTTTAGTATCTAATATTATTAGTGTTCTTCCGAAAACAGGTCTACTGCCATTCGTGTTGTACGGAAGTTGGTGGATTAAAACGAAGTATTATATATAGACGGAAATGGAATTGAACGAATTTATTTTGAGATTAATGCTAGACGCGACGAATGCAATAATTAAACATTATTACTTCTAGCTACGAGGAAGAATCAACAATTATTTTCTACGGTGCTGCTAATCGTACTCTAAGCGCTTCCGTAATTTTATTTCTTATCATCTTTTGGGCAGTTTTATATTCAGTATTTGGAAAATTTGCTCACTCAAAGACAACTAGTACAAGACCCAAGATGAGTCTCATGAATGAATGCTGGCTAGGATAGGTCCTTTTATAATCTGGGAAGATGACACTTATGGCGTATTGGCTGGACCGTGGCACTTTTCGTAGCTCGTCGCCTCGCTTGGCGTGTCTTGAAGGAATGTTCTGCTAAATAGGTAGGTTGAGATTTCGAATGAACAAAATTGCTTTATGTGACCAATATCTTGGGGAGCATTGCATCGTGACGCCTTCTGCTAAAATTCGTAGAACTAACATCCAGTAAAACTAACATCCAGCTTATTAAAAATGGGTGGGTGAAATTAACGTAAGTCTTAAAATCTTTCGGTAAAATTCATAATAATAGTTTCCGCAAAAAAAATTCTGTTACGGTAATGTAACCTGTCTAACGAATCTCACCTGGGGGGAGGGGGCACTTGCACCCCCCCCCCTTTCAGGTCATGAACAAAAATGAAAACAGTATACAGTTGATTTTTTAGAGAGGGGCAATGAGTTTTGTAAGGGGACGGGCAGTGCCCCCTTTCTCCCCCCTAACTACGCCCATGGCTGACCTGTATACGCGTTTGGCATTTAAAAATGGTCCACAATATTGCTATACTTGGGTGGATTCTTCTGTATTCCAGAAGTTTGATACTCTAGGTCAATGGATCTCACTCGGCGGTCCGCAGAATACTTGTGTTCTGTCTCGTTCGCAAAAACTTTACGCTAAAATTTGTAGTTATAGTTTTCGTTAGAAGAAGAAGATGATTGCATTATATTTTCATCAGATTGTACTCTCAAAATGAAATTTAGCAAAATAACAGTTGATAAATTTACAATTCTTTACCATACTTCTGAAAAGATTTTCTGACTTATTTTAATTAATATCTCAGATATTTATTAAAATACCCATAATCAGTCATCTAGTTTTTCCCAATTAGTTCAGATATAAAAGTGGAAAGAAGAATTCCCAAGTATATTATGTCAGAGAGAGGGGAACGAAGGAAAAGAAAAATGATTACAAGATTCAGCTGTGGAAGCATAGAACGGGGAAATAGGTATTGAATGAATGAGAATATATGTAGAATGTGTAGGAAAAAAGAGGAGAAATGGAAGCATTGAGTGAAAAAATGTGAGGGAATAGAGTGGACGGATAAACAGAATAATAGCCGAGAATTGGCGGTTAACATTGTAACAAGAAGGTAAGGGGGCTGAAATAATGAGAAATTTATTATCACTTTTAAATAATGTGAATGGGTGATAAAGGTAGTGACGCTGTGCGAATGGGTAAAGTATGTGAGGGAGGATTACATTCAGTAGTTACTGAATTGCCTTTTTCTTATTGTTGTATATATATATATATATATATATATTGAAATTTGAGGTTTTCGTGAGTGAATGAATCGCTTTTGAAATGCACGAATGCTGAATGTAGAATGCGTCCTATTAATTCCATTGATTGGTTGACGAATCAGTTACATGAAAAAGTTAGAAAATATGTACAAAGGTACTATTCTAATGAAATGGTTTGTGAGAACCCATTATGCGGTTTCATAACACGAAGTCTATGTTCGAAATTTTCTCGCCAGAGGCCTATCTGTCGATCGTGTTGTCAGGGTGTTATGCACAAAAAGTTCACAGAGAAAGATCTCTATATGCAGCTCAAATATTTTTTAGCTCAAATATTCTGATGAGTAGTTGATGAGCATCACAATGCGTTTTAATTTTCTCTTTCCTATTTCCCTAAAAACTCGTTTCATTATTCCTAACCTCATACCTTCCTGTCCTAGACTTATCTTCCAGTTTTCCCCTTCTTCTCTTTCCTTTTCACTCCATTCAATTCTCTCACATTCCTTAAACCAGTGATTCCATTTTTCTTCTTTCATTCCACAATTCCTACACATTCCACAATTCCTACACATGTCTTTCATTCAGTATTTGTTTCCTCTCTCCTTGTTCCCACATCTAAACCTAGCAATTATTCTTTTGTCTTCCATACCTCTTCCTGATAATAGATATTTTGCCAATCCTTCCTCTTCCTTTATCCTCATTTACCTAAAATTATATCTACTCTCACCTGTGATTCTATAACTCTCTTGCCTTTCGACGGCTTTCATCCTTTCCACAATCTCTGGTACTTTTCCATTCATCTGGTACCTTTTCTTCACCCATCCATATCTTATTCATTCCCCCAACTAACATCCATTCCATTCTCATCCAAACACTCCCATACATCCACTGGTATTTTATCTACACTTAATTCCCTCATATCACTACATACCGACCTCTCCACTCCCCTTTCTTCATCCGTATCACCTATTCTCCCAGTATCCTCTACGAACTTGTCTTTCCTACATTTCTCCTCCCATTCAGTTAAGTTAATCTTACATCTTTCTAATTTTCTTCCTACTATATATATGTATATACTTTTGTTAGAATGACGGTAGGGTAGGGTATGTTAGGAAAGGTAAGGAGTAAGATGTTAATAATTTTAGTATAAAATTATATTTTTAGTTCAATATGATTTATTGAGATATGTTTTGATTAGAGAAGGATTTTGTAATGCTTTATGCTAATAAAGGTTGTTTCTCATGTACGTAGCTATAAAATTGGAATGGAATAGGAAACCACGCTATATTTAGTTACGTAAACAATGATTCGAGGTTTCTAAGGAATGAGACTTAAACTTGTCATATTGTTCTTAACTTGTCATATTGTTCTGTTTGATAAAACGTGTCATTACATCTTCAGGATCGACAATTATGTTTCGGTGTACTGAGCTAACCTGCTGCTTTAGAAGAGCTAACGCTTGAGGCTACTGAGTTAACAGTGAGAAGAGCTAACCAAGGTGAGGCGCTCATGACCTGTTCTGTTTCGGACGTGGCTATTAAGTCGCCTCAACGTTGTAAAAATTCGTTTGGGAGTCGCTGTTGAGTCGCATGCAGAGTTACAGAATTTGGTAGCATTGTTGTATATTTGGGTAGAAGTCCACAACACAAGTTGACATCATATATATATGTCAAAACCTTTAAAAACAGTAGATGATTTTTCAGAAGAACCTATCAACTTTGTGTACTACTGCTCATACTCAGAATCTGATGGCAACGATTTTTGATCATTAGAATTTAAGTATAGGATTCTTAGTTTTTAAAATTAGTTCAATAGTTTTTTTGTCAATTTTGGTTCGACCTGGAATCAAGATCTGAATGTTAACATCTTTATGAGTCTGGAAGCTTCCAGCTCCGTTTTCAAATGATCCACGAAAGAGGAAAAGAAAAAGATTTCTATGTTAGTATTCTTCAACTGAGTTTGCCTGGACATTTTGGCGATGAACTTCCTTTCCAGCCTAACGCGAAATTCTTATTTCACTGGAACTCATTTCTTGAAAAATTCGCGTGGATTGTTGTTTGCGTCTTAGAAATCTTAATGTGGACATCGGTGTACACTCTAGCTAAAAAAGAAGAGTCCTGAAACTACTATCATTATCTTCGGGTACCCATAATCCTATATAACCATACTCCTAGTGGCCCCAGAATGAAATTTCCTGCCGTCCCCATGGCTAGATCCCTACACATCCTACACGTTCTACATGTATATTTATCGCATTTGTTTTTGTCATAGCTTTCAATCTGTTTCTGTTGTTTTTGGCCTGCTTTTGCGGTTCAAGCAGGAAACGTTTTCCTTTCAGCAAATTTATGAATTGCAATATTGTTTCGAGACATATTTATCGCATTTGTTCCAAGCTTTTCCCCAGTTTGTAATTGATTTCGTAACCAAAGAGTCCAGTGTTTGTTTTCCACGACCGCCTCCATTGGTTCCAAAGATTTGGTTTCTTTGGTTCCATTATTTTAGTGTTCAAAGACTTTCTACAGGGCACACTTTCTACAGTGCTCCTTTAAGGCATCGTAATATGCCAACCATGAACCACTCTGAAACGTCATTTATCGGATGTAGGAAATTTTAAATTTAGTTTGGCCCCAAAGGAGCCACGCGTGGAACATAGAGAGCGCGCTGGTTAACCTCTTTGATCAGCGACCGAGCGTCGTTATATTTTCCGGACATATTCATATGTTTGCCCCACACAATCATCTATATTGATATTGCTTCTGCGGAATCTCTCAAGCATTTATTGGTACAGATTGC
>WYDF02026916.1:0-11178 GCA_009867245.2 Adranes taylori
CAATTGCACATTTCCAAATGACGATCTGGATTATTTTCAGACATGTGTTGTAACATTTGTAACTTGTAACATTTGTAACTTGTAACATTTGTATGTTTTCGAATGATAATCCATAGTGTGGGTTGAGGAACGCTCACATCCAAGCATATTCGTCGGATTGTTTTCTTTTACTTTGGTGATACCTTCTTCAAAACCACTTCTACTATTACTTCTGACGTGCCCGGACGTCAAGATCTTTTACCATCGGCTACAGTACCTTTAGCCTTGAATTTTGCTACCTGTTTGCCAACTGTTAAGTGTTACACTGGCTCTCGTTTAGGATGCCTCAAATTAACTTGTTTTTGGAACCAACTTGTTTTTGTTTCTGCAGCTTGTTTTTGGGAGCATCTTTTTTCCACAAAGGGGATCCTATAACACAAAGGTGCACAACAGGTCCTAATAGTCCCACAACAGAATCCGGTTATATCCTATAACAAGATTCATAACAGAATATCTACTTAAGCGTTACAGGAAATTGTTTTAATCCATTTAAAATAAACAATCTTTATTTCGATGATTAATTTTGCTTGACGCGAATTGTACATCTTCACGCTTACAATTAGCGAACAAAACCAGTTCCGTAAGAGGCGGGGCTTAGTGCAAGTCCGAAGGGATTAAGTAGGACAAACTCTATGTACTAATTGTTTACGTCATTTTTTATTAGAGTGGGGGTAATGCGAATAGTGTAGGTCTAATCCTTACATGATGTAAATATTCTCACCACGTGGAATGTTACTATTATGCGTGGAATGTTACGCAGTAAATTAGTATGGAGACTTGAGTAGCGAGCTACAGAAGTTGTAGCGGAAATCGCTATATATCGCATTGATAAAAATAGACCGCAGATGGTGAAATTTTTTAATAATTGAAACAATTTAAAATTTAGTGAATTGCGTTTAAATTTTGCTTGGAATAATGACCGCAACGCATATGTGAGGCTTGATATTTTATTATTGATTGACAAGTTTGCAATTTCACACAGTGATTAATTTAATACTGAATTACAATAACTTTATCACTAATTTTTATTATCATAGTTTTTCATAGTAGAGCAGAAAAGAATGTTTTATTAGAGCTTAAGGGTGGCGTGGCTCTAGAACCTGGCTCTAGCTTACCCAGCTAGAACTTTTCTTGAATGTTTTACTTATGGGTCTCCTACTAATCGACCACTGTACAATTCGATTTAAGACCGTTGCCGTTAATATAAGACCATTGCATATTCAAAATTGTGAGGCAGCTTTGAAGAATCAAGTATGGCCCAGAGGTTTTCATTAAATGATCACACAATAAAGAAATTATTAATACATTCAGTTACAATAAAATACAGTAAATGGTTGAAATGAATTTTAGTTTCGATAAATAATAATCAAACACATCTTAAGCATGTTAAAATAAGTTCACAACTCTGTATTGACAAACGATTGCTAAGTAAAAAAAGGTTAGGTACATTTAATAATTAATAGCAATGATTGCTGCATTATTTTAAGCAGTTCGTTTCAACATAAAAAGATTATAAGTGCCTTGATCTCTTACTTGATTTTGATCTCCTGTCTTGATCTCCTACTTTTACGCCGAAATACGAGAGATGCACTTGCCGCACGACTTGCAATCAAAAGTGTTTGTGTCGGCGGATATACGCTAAGAAGAAAGCATACAGTGTTCGAAATGGCGTCATGAGGCTGTAAAAGTCTGCAGATTCCTTTTGTGGTGAGTTAATTTTGTCAAGACAAAATAGACATATAACATTGTTCGTGTGGCAAGTGTATCTCTCGTATTTCGATGTAAAAGTAGGAGATCAAGACAAAACTTGGGTACCCCACTATGTTTGCTATACATATGTTGAAGGACTGAGACGGTGATCAAAGGGTGAACAGCATTGTTTCAGATTTGGCATTTCGTGGTCTGGCGAGAGCGACAAAATCATAGTAATGATTGTTACTTTTGTTCAACCGGTATTCACGGTTTCAATGTAAAGAATAAAAAGAACATCGGCTATCTGCCATCGGTTTTACGTCATGGTCCAGATGTACCAGTGCCACATGAAGTAGATGCTTCAGAAATCGAATCAAGTGAAGAAACCCAACATAACTAAGTGGAGTACGAACCTGGCAATTCTGCTTTACAACCATTTACACAAACTTAATTGATTCGTGAATGATTTGATTCGCGACATACATCTGACCAAAGAGGCTTAGAATTGCTTGGTTCACGGCTTATAGATACGAATTTGTAGCAGCTGGCGTTTCGTTTTCATAGTTCAGGTATAGAAAAAAAGATTTAATTTCATACTTTTCGGAAGAAGAACGTTCAGTATTCTACAATGATGTGTGAGGGCTGTTTAAGACATTCAACATTCCGTACGAAAGCACTGATTGGAGACTATTCATCGTACTAAAGCAGGTATGCGTCAATATCCATAGGGCATTCTGTACACTTACAAGAACAGTATGACAATTTACAATTTCTTATCCAGAAAATTAAGTACGACGATCATAAGTGGTTCATGTGTAGTGATCTCAGAGTAATATAGATGATCCTTGGACAGCAAGGCGGGTACACAAAGTTTCTTTGTTTTTTATCGGAGTGGGATAGCAGAGACAGGGAAAATCATTGGAAATAGAAAATTAGCCACAACGAGCGTCATTGGAACCTGGAGTAAAAATGTGCTCCCAAAAATCTCTCATTTAGTCGACGAAAGTTCTCCTTCCATCTCTACATATTAAATTAGGCTTCATGAAATAATTTGTGAAAGCCTTAAAAGATGGTAAATGTTTCTAGTACATTTGTAACAAATTTCCTGCCTTGTCAGCCGCAAAACTAATAGAGGGTGTTTTTACGGGTCCGGACATTAGAAAATTTTGCAAATATTGAAATTTAGAAAAAGAAATGGAAGTTGCTGAAAAAGAAGCCTGAGTCGCCTTTCCAGGCTTCTTCAAGAAGCCACAAGAAGGATCCGAATTTCAAGTCTATCTTTCAGACTATGCTGCAGAAGTACCAAGGCTGTTCCATGAGTTTGAAGGTTTATTTCATACATTCACATTTGGACTACTTTTCTGAGAATCTGGGTGCACTTAGTGAAGAGATGGATGAGAGATTCCATCAGGACATCAAAGAAATGGAAAAGCGTTACTAAAGAAGGTGAAATACTACAATGATGGCTGACTATTGCTGGATGTTGCACCGAGATGATCCCAGAAGAGCAAATGTACGTAAAAGCCTGAAACAGCATGGCTGGTTCAAAGAGACGTCGACACAACGACTAAAATCGTGAGCACATTTTGATATAACACATTTCGACAAATTGCAATTTGATAGAATGGAACCAAGATACAGTGCAATCAATCATCAAAAGTTAAAAAATAGAACCATCGTAGGCTAGTGTTATTTACGCGCACTACATATTTTCGCCTTGTTTTGATCTTTTGATGTATTCAGCACACGTAACCGTGCGTGAACAAATGTGCTACGTGTGCGCGCACTTGAGCTATTATTCCAAAAGTTCGGGAGGTAGTGTACCCATTAATAGCAACAGTGGATCACCCGCTTAAGGTGCTGCGTCACTCACAAATAAGAATATATTATCGTAGTTTATTCCGCTCGGCCTAATAAGATTCATTGGGTTTCTATAGATGGTTGGTTTTTCGAAGTTCTTTAAGTGTCAGCATGAAAGATTTTGCTGATTCTTCTTTGTCTTCAGATCAAACACCTGGCTATATAGCTTGTTTCATCTATAGAAACCCAAATTATTTTTCATCAAGAAAACTCGTCATTTTAAACAAAAAGTCGTTATAACAATCGCCCAAATACTTTTTGCGCAATGTACATTCATTGGAGTTTTATTGTTAATATATTTCTCAAGAAATTTTCTAAAATAGTCATTCTGATCTTCCTCGAAAGGGATGTCACCACTTTGTGAAGTTTTTCCTAAATCAAAATTAAAATTCGACTTTCGAAATTCGAATATTTCTCTGTTTCGTCATCAATAGGCTTTGTTGAGCGGAAATTGATTTTGCTGAATTCCCTGAAGCAAACAAAATATTTATTTACCTACAAAAATCGCATAGTATTTATTTAAATTCGAAAATATTTATTTAAATAAAAAACTGGACCCTAATAATCAACAAACAGAACTAATTCTTTTTATTTACAATACAGCAAATCGTGTGAGGACTATTTCGTCAGCTTGTATTTTTGCTATTGTACTGTTAATAAACGATTAGTATATCACGACTGCCGTATATGAATCGTGTTGAGTCAATAACAAAGGGTTTTTGGTCAAAAGTGTATATTTATGCTACTGCACCGTTAAAAATTGGTTATATAAGATAACAGTTAAGCTTAATGCAATTAACTGGTATAATGGTTGGACTACCAATTAAATATGAATATAAAAGTATACAAAATGTATTTTGTTTATGTTCATAGTTATTTTATTGCAGGCTAAAGTTTTCTTCGAAAAATGGAGACAAGTTAACTTTGTCTGGAACGTTCTTAATTCTTATATACGTCGTAAAACCCTTATAACGGAGAAGGAATTTTATTTCACTTTTATAGATCCTATAATCCATTTATCTCTTTGTAGGAATTAAATTTCATAGTTTTTTTTAATCAAATATTTATTGATCAGAAAAATAGTTTAAATAAAAACATATTTCTACTTTTCAATTAAAATATACAAGAGAATTTATTAAAACTACAAAACTACTTAGATAGACTTGACTGAATTTTGGGCGGTTCTTAAAGAAATTACACCTGTTCTAATCAGTGAACAACGCAATAAATTATAATAATACTAGACCCGTCTGGTATTAAATGTTATGGTTGACATCACAACAAATAACCATTATAATGTTTGTGAGTGATTGTAATACGTGCTTTTCTAATATGAAAACCTTGCAAAACACGTGACAGTAAAGATGTTTGCTACTTCAGATTAAATATTTTATACCAATTTTTATCAATATTACCTGTAATAGGTTATGTTGTTTTCATGTTTGATGGATAATTCTCTATAATATATAATGCTTTTCAATAAAATTCTATATATTTAGTTTATACAGTCGGACTGATTTTTCAAATCCGCCCCCATTATAATATTAAGCTGCACGTAGGTGACGCCATAAAATATTTATTTGTACGGCGACAAGCATAATTTTTTTCCTATGGGTCATTTCAGGTCCAAAGAACCAAACAATTGAAAATTTCAAACTTTTCTGATTTCTATGAAACTTTCTGAGATTATTCTCCTAAATGATGTAAATAAGAGTATATTTTTAGATTTTTTTCATCTTATTGGATTTTGCTGTAATTAATTTTTAAATTTTGGGCATTTTTTGGCATCCATTAACTTTTTTATTCTTGAATTTCTCAAGTTCTATTAGGCGTAGAGAGATGTTTGATACTTTATTTTAAAGGGAATTTCATAAGGTTTAATGTGCTATGGTACGCATGTACATGTTTGGTGATTTTTTTTTAATATTCAAAGATGATGTTTTTTAAAAATTCAAAAAAATCTTCAATTTCTTCAATTTTTTCAAATTAGCGTAATTAAATATTTTTCAAGAAAACATATGTTCTGTGCAAATTATTAGTTTTCAAACTGCGTTGTTTTTTTCAATAAATTTATTTTCCTGATATCTCCTGATCCCATGAGGATCAAACTCTGTAAATTTTAGGATTTAAAGCTTTCTAAAAAAATTCATCAAATTTTTTTTGGAAATTAAAAAAAATTGTTCACCTAACATGTTTATGTGTAGCATATCAGATTAAACACTATGAAATTCCCTTTAAGATAAGACTGCGATTTTTGCTTGCTGTTCAAGAAAATAGACCTGATTATTCAAAGAGGATTATGTTAGTTGAAACGTACGAAATGCTCCCTCGAAGACAACCAGCACAAAATCCTTAAAGAATAACAACTCAAATAACGAATCGAATATTTTATCAAAGATTCATTCCAATACGAATCCGAATGATTTGTTTTAGAAACCATAATTGGAATTATTTAGTGACATAGGTAAAAATATTGGACTCTTACGCTAGGATTCGTTGGTTGTACTTTTGTGCTTGTTTGCTCGCTTGTCTAAAACCTAAAGGGCTAGTTCTCAGCACATTGCTGTTGTTGGCCGTATTATTATTACGTCATTGGAATTAATATAGGAATGCCTTATTGCCATAGAATATCTGTAGGAAATAAACTTATGTGAAAAGTAGCAAAATACCAAACAATAACTGTATTTGACTTTATCTGATTGTATCTGAGTATATATATTTTTACAAAAGATAAAACATTATCACCTGACACGATTTTTTTTATAACATTGTCCGGTCAGAGTTATTCTCAATTTTGCTTTAGGTTGATAAGAACTTTAGCAATAAATATTATTCTGTTAACGAAAAGATATTTTTATCTGTTCGTTGACACGAAGGTCGTTGCAAATTATTGCATACGTCATGCGGACCACCTCTCATCTTTATTTATTTATCCTTCACCAGTTCCCAAAGAAATTATTTTGGTTCTTCCAGCCAATGATACAGGAACAGAGTTGTATTTTAAACAAAACTTATAGCATCTATAAGTGTGGATGAATGAGTATAAGAGGATAGTGATAATTGGTGATTGGAACGTGAGGGTAGGAGAGAGCATGGGGACGAATGTAGGAATGGATGGAGAGTGTATGATAAGGAAATCGAAGGATAAAGTAATATACGGTGAAGGAAAATGGTAATGGAATTGTTGGAGGAACAGGGCATGGTTATGATGAATAGTTGTGTAGAAGGGGATTGGGAAGGAGAGATTACGTTTAGGGGACATGAAGGGGCTCTGTAATAGATTTTAGTGAATGTACGAACAACAGAGTATATACAGAGTATGAAAATAGGAAATGGGGTAGAGTGAGATCACTTCCCGGTAGAAGCAGTGTGGAGAATAGGCAGAGAAGAGGTGAATATGGAAGCGAATATGGAAAATGGAGAGAATGAAAATAGGAAGGAAAGGTATGAATGGAGCAAAAAGGAACAGGAAAGATATGGTAAAAGGTTGGAGGAAGTGGTATGGGAGGGAGTGACAAGCATGGGTGATATGTTAGAGAGAATAAAAGAAAATTTGAAAAGAAGAATGACAGATATGGGGCTGAAGAAAAGGGGGAAAGAGGGTGTGGTATATGATAAAAAATGGGAGGAAAAAAAAGAAAGGTTAGGGAACTTTAAACAAAGGAAAGGAGACATGGGAAGAGTATGTGAGCGGGAAAAAGTTGTGGAAAGAGGAGGGAAGGAGGTGTCACGCTGCACAAAAAGAAGAAGAAGAGAGGAGGATAATAAATGCGTTAAGGACGGAGAGAGAGAAAGATATGGAGATACTTAAGAGATAGTGGAAGGGAGGAAATGAAGATAAATGTGGAGAGTGTAAAGCTAAAAGATTGGATGGAAAAGTGTAGAGAGGAACTAATGGAGAAAGATAGAGATGAGGGAAGGGTAAATGAGGGAAACGGAGGTGGTATAGAAGAGAAAAGATTGAAGCTAGATATTTTGGTGAATGAAGTAAAATATGAACTACAAAAGATAAAGGAAGGAGGCGCAGTGGGGTTGGATGGTGTACCAGTAAAGGTGTGGAAGTGTCTGAATGAGAGAGGGGTGGAGGTGTTAACAAGAAGCATGAATGCAGTAGGGAAGGGTAAAGACAGGGTGCCGGAAGAGTGGAAGGAGGGTGAGAAAATCCCATTGTATAAGAGGAGAAATATGAGGGAAGTAGATAGTTATAGAGGGATCACGGTAATGAATGGGATATATAGATTGTATGCAAGAGTGGTAAATGGAAAATTACAGAAAGAAATGCTGATAATATAGTAGCGTTAAGCTACATTATAAATTAGGAAGTGAGTGAAGGAAGGAGGTTGTACTTGGCTTTCTTTGACTTAAAGTCTGCATTTGATAGACTGGAAAGAGGAAGATTATGGATGAGGATGAAAAGGTGGGAATATCTGAGGTAATGTGTGAAAATATAAAGAGGTTGCATGAGGAAAATAGGGTAAGAGCGAGAGTGGGAGAGAGAGTGTCACAATGGTTCAAGGTGGAAAAAGGTGTGAGACAAGGGTGCCCACTGCGTGCAAGTTTATTTAATATATATAGATTTGGGGAAAGTGTTAAAGAATGGGCAGTCAGGGGAGGGTGTTCTATTGAGAAGCGAAAGGGTGTGTTCACTAGGATATGCGGATAATATTGTATGTATGGCTGGTAGTAGGGAAGAAATGAAAGAGTGATAGAGAGAGTGAATAGCTATATATGTAAAAGAGGGTTGGAGATAAATGTAGAAAAGACTGATGGTATGCAATAGAGAGGGGAGGGATAGTAAGAAGGATGTGTTTGAGATGGAACGACAATTGAGTGTGTGAAACATATAGATATTTAGCATATATGTGGAGTCGGACGGGAAGTGAATGTGAGCATGTGAATATGATAGTAAAGAAAGCAGGAATAGCGGCAGAGAGATTAGGGAATGTGTGGAAGACTGTGCTCGCAGAGACTGTGCTGTGTGGAGACTCTGTTAGAATGAGGTTCTAAATTCTTGAAGTATGTGTGAAGAGTACAATATTGTATGGAGCGAAAGTATGGCCGGTAAGGGAGAGAGGGGCGATAATAAAATAGAGAGAGAAGATAAAATATCTGAAAAGGACTTTGGGGGCGGGTAAGTCAACTTCTAGTGAGATTGGTTTGCAGGAAGTTATTTTGAACAAGTACTGAGTAAAGGGGGTAAAGAAGTTGGTAAAGTATGAAAGAAAGGTGATGACAGGGTAGATGGAAAGAATTGTGAGGAAGGTACATATGAGTCCTATGGAGAATGCGGAAGAGGGAGTGTCTGGGAATAAATGGGTGAAGGTTCGAAAGAAAGTGTATGGGAGATGTGGGTAGCCGATAAGAGAATGGGATGATAGAATGATGGAAGTTAAGGAGTGTGACGTGGTTGTGGAGAGAACGATGAAGGATGTCGAAATGCAAGACAAGAGAGAAAAGATAAGGCTAAGCCGATACGAAAAGGAAATATAAGGAAATAGAAGTGGTAGGAACAAGGCCGGAATATTTGGCGTCGAATAGAAGTATGAATGAATAGAGAATGATAGCAAGGTTTAGATGTAGGAGTATGGAACGAGGGAATAGATTGTAGATGAAAGAGAGTGAAAGATGTTGTAGAAATGTTGAGAAATGGAGGAACTATGGGAGCACTGGGTGAATGAATGTGAACTGTTTGGATGGAAAGAGGAGTAAAAGGAGGAAGCAAGAAACTGTAGGATGTTACGAGCGTCAATGATCTGGAAACGTTATTGAATGCAGTCGTGATACATCTGAATGTAAAAAAAACATAATGGCTGAATTTCAGTAGTATCAAACAGTATTCGATAAGCGTTTACAATTGAGAATGTTACCATCGAGAGAGTACAGCCTGGACAATAATATCTTGGGTGTTATTTGAACGAATTGTTGTAAATGGTCAAGAAATACGCTGCAAAAGAGAATTGGCGAGCGCAGCGTTTATTAAAATGAAGAGGGTTCTTACCTCTTGTGACCTATCAATAATACTCCGCCTAAGATTGTTTCGCTGTTATGCTTTCTGCATACTTTTATATGGAATGGAAGCATAAACGCTTACAAATGCTAGGTGTAGTGAATTAGAGGAATTTGAAATGTGGACGTACAGATGAATATTAAAAATTTCGTGGATGGCGCGTAAAACTAATGTGGAGATGTTGGCTCAAATGCTGAAGCGAACGGAAGTAATAAATGCAATAAATCGGCGGAACTTGGAGTATTTTGATCATGTGATGCGAAGTATGTGTTGAACGAGGGAAAAAGAAAAACGTCATTGTTCTAGAACTGCCCCAGATTTGTTTTTGAAATTTGGAGTACATGTCACTTAAAGAAGAAATATCTACATCCTAAATCGAGTCTTAGAAAAACATAAAAAAAATGTAACCATAAAAAATATGTACTCCATTTCAACTGCTTGGCAGAATGTTTTCCCATTCATTCTCCAATTCATTCAAAGTTATCCACTTAGATGAACTGTACTTGTCCTTATTTGGCGTAGTTAGGATTTCAATTTCTAACTAACATCCATTTTGCTTAAACAGAATTCGTTTCGTGCACCATCATTTTAGTTTTGTTGTCTTTCTTTATGATAACACCAGAGATTCAGACTTGTCATTCTTTCTTACCACCCACCTACAATATTATTTTCTTTAGCATTTACATCATCCAATGTTCGTTACTAGCATTTTCTGGTTTTGTGTTTCTTCATGCATAATTCTTTTATTTCCATGCATGCCAGCATTGTTCCCTTACATTTTTTTTTCTGCAACTGTAAGTTTAACGTAAATAGAATTATTATGAACGAATTCAAATTAATAAATGTTATTTTTCCAAGTTTTTGTTTAGGAAAAACTTGAGATTCTGTAGATCTTCATTATAATTAAGTACGGGCCCGAGCCAAACAATATTTTGGACGCCCCATACCCCTTACGTTCCGCGAGCGTGAAAAAATTCCTAACAAATTCCGTATTATTGTTTAATTTAGTTTGAACTTAAACGGTTCTTAGAACATTCTAATATAATTTAAGTATTAAATATAAGAAAAGATCCCACACGTTGCGCTAGATCCCATGGTTCCATTTGATGTTATTTCTATTTTTAAATATTTCTATTTATTTTATCATTTTTTTTTATAAAGACAAGTCACAATTTTTAAATATTCAAAAATTTAAAAAAGCTCAAACTTAAATTATGTAATAATAAAAATTAAAAACAAGGAAAGAAAGAAGGAAACACGGATCGAAAATATTAACAATCAATAAATTTAAAAAAATCAATAATTATAAAATAAATTTTATAAAATAACTTTTACTTTAATGTTAGTCAACGTTCACATTGAAATTGAAAATAAAATTTTCCATTGGAAAATAAATATTTACGAGAGGTTATTTAATCATAGCTGTGCTATGCTCTTAACAAATTGTTAGTCAACCAGTTCCTGCTTAAATATTCTTACATTTTTAATAACATTTCTTTATGATGTTATATTTATTTTTGCGAATTTACGGAAAATTAATCTGGATCCGTATTAGTATTTTATTTTGACTAAAGAAGCTG
>WYDF02026927.1:0-12957 GCA_009867245.2 Adranes taylori
GCATGCCAAACCATTAGAATCTTCAAGAGAAGAATATGTGAACACTACACATCATACCGGCATTCTAAAACAGTTTCCCAATTTTCTCAACATTTAATTGAAAATAACCATAACTTTAACCATAATCTTAATATTTTACATAATAACATTAATAAATATCAAATAAATATATTGGAATAAAAATTAAAAAACATAACTAAAATCATTTTAATATATTAAACGAACATTATACGATTCTCCTATAATTAATAACTTGTACAGATAAATAACTACAAATACCTGTTTTACATGCCTCCGTTTATATTTTACATATCCGGTTATATTTTACATTTCTTACCATATCTTTATGTATAGATACATGTTAGTTCTGTATTTAGTTTATAACCATATTCTGAAGATGCCACTGTGCTGACGAAACATGTCAACAAATAAACACATTTGTTTTCAAAAAGTGCATTTTATTAATATTTTTAAATTATTAAGAATTTATTAAGAATAAAAAATAAAATATTACATTAAGAATATTCGAACAAATGATAATTCCACGTATTATTTGATGGTAATAATAGGTTTTATAATACGGAAACATTATTGTGTCTAAACAGATTTAAGCTTCCCATGGGTTAGATTACTTTGTGGAAATTTAATATTTTGTCTAGTGCTATAAAATTTTAAGTTCGATTAAAAAAGGCAAGCATACTTCCTTGTTTTTTTTTATACTCTTATTGCGGAAAACAATAGATACATAGTGTTTTAAATTCATTTATATTGTAATTAGGCGATATGTTTTTTTTAACTTCAATTGTTTCTTACTTTCTGTAATTGCATTTACTACTGTTGTTTGATATAAATAGTAATTGTTGGTTTAATGAAATAACTGTAATTTTAAAACACACGTAATAACTGTTCTTAATCGTTCTGAGAGATAAATTAATGTGTAGAGTTGATAAGTTAATGACCGAAATGATGGGCAAAACCGTACTTTTATAGGAAATTATGCGATAATCGTGCGAATATGCGATAATCGGTAGACTATTTTGATGAGCCCAAAACTATTTTATCGCAATTATCGACCATGTCCTTTGTAATATATCGATTGTATTTAATTTTATGAAGTCAACCTTTAATAATTCTCATCGAACAGATTGAATATTATGTAATTGTCGATTTGGATAACAGCACTATTCAGAACTGCTCTGTAAAAGGTCACTTCATTCATTTTTTCATGAGCAGCCATTGATTGACATAGCCATGTTTAAATCCTATGTAATCATTTCATTTCGTTCTATAGGATTTGCAGCTCGCTCTGAAGAGTGGGGATGAGTTAAGGGGAATGTCATGGGAGGGAAACAATTTGAAGATGCGTAAAGTGTGTGCGAAGCTGGTGCCTAAACTGTTAAGGGACGACCAAAAAATGTGCGGACTTGAAACGTGCCAGGAGTTTTTGAACCTGTGTAAAGAAGCCCCCCACTCGAAGTAGGTTAGAATGAGCAAATCAAACGTCAAGACCACGCTCATTGTGTTTTTCGACATCTAGGAGTACGTACCACATGGTACATCCGTCACCGGAAAATCTATGTGGAAGTTCTCAAGAGACTCAAACGCGGTTCACCACGTCCGACCCGACATCGCGAAGAATTGGAAATTTCATCATGACAACGCGCCAGCGCACATATCCTTTGTTGTGACCAGCTACCTGGCCAATGTGTGCCAAAGGTTTCCCAGCCTCCCTACAGTCCTGACGTGACTCACTCAGACTTATTTTTGTTTCCGCGCTTGACTACGTTGGTTTCTAAGGAAGCTTGAAGCAAGTGTTAGAAAAATAGCGTTAAAGATTCAAATCGCTCCATCAATTATGGAACATTGGGAGGTACAGAAATGAATTAAGGGAGAAAGAAATAGGCAGCTCCGAAATTTCACGCCAAAAATAAAGACTGGCAGTAATTTTGCAAACCACAGTTTAGAAACGAATCATAAATTTCCAGATCTAAATAAATTAGAACCTCTCCATTGTAGGCTACAACAATTGAAATCTTTTCAAATACCTAGAAATATCTATACATAAAAACGACGTACGTACAAATCTATTAAGTCCAAACAATGGACACACAGAGGTTCTCCGCCACCAAAGAAGGCAAAAACCGTTGTTAGCAGGAACGGTTTTGGCAACTGTGTTTTGAGATTCTCATTGAATTATTTTGGTCGACTACTTAGGGGAAAACAATAGTATTATGCTAATTTGTTGCAACAATTAAGCGATAAAAGCAAAGAGACACGACCTTACTTGGCAAAGAAGAATGTGGTTTTCCATTAGGATAACACAGCTGCCCACAAGTCTGCGATTGCAATGATCAAAATTAATGAATTGGGATTTGAATTAATGCCTCAATTAAAATTTATAAAGGACACATCTGGAGGAGGTAAAAAGTTAATAATCGACGAATAAACTTACGATCTATGTCGACCCCCAGGGGTCGACTCAAGGAGTCCAGGTCAGTTTAAACAAAATTTGGGAGTGCATGAGATGTAAATGAGGGTCCACGAAAATGGATCCCATTTAGGTAGCCGCCATCAAAATTTTGGCTTCCCGTCAATCTATGGCTGTATAATATTAATTTTGTTATCGTGATAAACACTACGCCTGAGTTGAACTCAATGTATTTTAATTCTGCCTTATCTTAATTTTTGTTTTCATTTCATCATGTCGGATAAACACCTGTCTATGTGCTTGTTATGCAACAAAGTATTAAGCATTGACTATATGTAACCATCCAACCTGAAAATCATCTAAAAAGGTGTGATCCTAATAAAACAGGTAAAAATATTAAATACTTACAAACAGAACTTGAGAAGAGACTTACGATGGACAGTAAATTCCTTTCGGTGTCATGAAAAGACGGAAATGGTTTGCGGGTGTCTTACAATATCTTGCTACTCATAGCAAAATCAGCATACAAAAATCCGCATACATCGAGCAACAACTAATTTTGCCAGCCATAGACGATGTCTTAAAAGCGTTCTACCCAAACCTGTTCAGTATATACACAAAAAAATATCATGACTGACATCGAAAAGAAGCGTCGCATTACCTGACTTCAGTTTGTGTTTATTTAATTTTGATTCCTAGTTTTCGTCATGACTTTTCCTTCATCCGGAATATACTTTCTCTTTTTTGGTTCCAAATAGGTTGTAACAGCATCTCTGGCACAAGCAGATGAAGGTTGATTGAGGCCCCGGGCTGCAAAAGAAAATATTTGGGCTACTCCTCTAAAAGTAAAGTGTATAGTTTAGATTTTTAGCGTCCTCTAAAACGTTCCCCGTTTGAATCCGCCTCATCTTACTTAGGCTTGAAACCACAGCCGTTCGTAAACCAAATTCGTAGATCGATCCGGGGGGAACAAGTATATGCGCAAGTAGGATTCCCCCTTCCTTCAGATATTGTCAAATTCTGTTGATTGTTGTAATAGGGCCATCACTTTGGGTGACAAAATATGTAATAGGAGGTATTTACGTCAGATGGACTATAAGAATTTTCTATAACATATAATGCTCTTACATGAACCTCTATTTATTTATTTTAGTCGGGCCGATTTTTCAAATCCGGTCCATTATAATATTAAGCTATATGTAGGTGATTAGATACTGCAATTGAAACATATATTTTGCGGCCACAAGCATTATTTTGTTTTTTTATGTTTGCCTCAAATATTAAACGCTTTTTATTTTCATAGATGATTCAACGCTCACTCGTTAAAATGACTAACATATTGCTTGCAGTTAATTAGGTATAATGCAAACAGGTAGTTAGGACGACCCAATCCTTTTAAAGAAGAAAGCAAAGATAAAATAATTACGAAGTAGGTATGAAATGATAATTGTTATAATTGTTCTTCTGAAAGTTCGGATGCGTGGCGCGGGTTCGCTGTTGATAATGAAGCCAGTGCGTGGAATCGAGTGAAATATGTTGTTGCGTGGTGCGAACGAATGGAAACGATCTGGCAGTTGGAGACAATTTGGTACCTTGGCTTGGTGACTTGTTAATCGCGACTTCTCTATTAGCTTCTTTGTCGCCGGCCTTCTCTTGGCTGTATCGAAGACACGATTAGTTAAAACAACGGCACGTAAAATACGAGAAAGAAAACAGAGAAGTGAAAAAGAGGGGGACCGAAAGAGACTGCAGATGCGTTTGTTTAAGTTTTGATTATAGATTTGATTTGATAATTGATTAATTTGAAAGTTGATTTTAAATGGGATTAAATTAATATTGACTAATGCTACTTTGAACAAACCGATCTTAAGATAGCGATAAACGCTCGCTGACCAAAAGACAGTGAATTGTGATTTTAAAAAACGTGAAATGTTCCCAGATCATACTAAACTCACCAATTTAGAATTGCGTCTCTTTGCTATTAGGCTGTGCGAGGCTTTTATAAGCAAATTCTTAGCGTACATAAACTCCTTATGTATTGAAAGTAGGTGGATACTTTACATGGCTAAGAGGCCAAAAGTAGTAACGATTTTTCCCAGTATATAAGAAAGTTTGTTAAGCAATAAAAATCATCGGTTGGAAATAGGAAGCCATTAATAAAGACGGTTATGAGGTAAGATAAAATTGCATGTAGAATATACATACGTCTATAATTTTATTTTGCTTGGCGTATATGTGTGAATAAGTGTTTAAAGCACTTACGGCGACATAGACCCATAAACCATTTGATGTATTTGGACATTAATGTCTTATTTGCTATAAGTCCATTCTCGCAAAATCTGCAGGTATTTATATATTTCTAACATCCCTTTATATAGTGCGAAGAAATCACGAAGGAAAGCCGGTTTATCCATGAGAAATTAACATAATTTCTTGCACTTATAGACTTTGTAAAATTAATTAATTGCCATTTAATTATATAATTCTTTGATTCATTTATCTCTTTCGTTTGATGCTCGTTCAGCCGATAACATTATCAAATTATGATGGCATTGACGAAATTACTTAATAATTTAATTAAAATAAAGCTATTGAGGGGTGGTCTGATGCTCCGCATAGAAAACATCAAATGAAGCATATTGAAACAAGTAATCAAACGATTTATAGTAGACAAACTTGCTTAATAACTTTTCACTTATGTTCACACTGATTCATTAAATGTGATACTCACGTCTAGATAATGATATCTAATGGTCACACAACAGGAAGAAAACGAGAAAAAAAAATAAGAAAATGCATATTCTCAACGCAAGATAAAACTATTTTGCATGCGATGAAGCCTTAGGTGCATGGTTATGTGTTTTAAGTGAAAGTACATTGAAGCAACCACATTAGCGCAACTACAAAATTACTCTATATATAATTTCTATGAGATATGTTTAACGCATGCAAAGTGATGTCACTTAAATATAAAAAATGCGCGTGTTTATAGATTTTATATGTTATATAATGTGTCATGAATAATTCTATTATTTGAAATATGCATTGTCGATTAATATGTGAATAAAGGTTTTCTTATTATTGGCTCACAGATGGAGCCGTATTTAGTTAACATTATTATTCCTTGACAATTAAAACGTTTCACACAAAAGAACTTAAGCTACCGTGTTTCCCGAAAATAAGACCCGGCTGTATACTAATTTTGCTGCAAAAAACAAATGAACCAAATCATTTATTCTAATACAGCCATGTCGTCTTCTTCTGGAACATTGTCATGAAGCTCCAAATCCCGAATTCCCTAGCCTTTCATGTTGAGGAATAGAGTTTTTCTCAAATGAGCTCTTGTACATGTAGCCTACTCGTAGGGCATTGGCAACACAGCTGCACGTTATTTTATTCCATGCATCCTTCGCTAAAGTTACAACTTCTAGTAGCTTAGGCTGCCGCGTAGATTTCTCTCCATTCTATTTTCAATGTAGTCATTGATTTAAGTGCGCAAATGGTCTTGAAATAGCTTGTTTATTGCAATATTAAGTGTTTGGAGATATTCGGTCATTCCTGTACGAATCATTATTTGATCCATTCTTCTTTCTATAGGTAAGTTCTTCATGGTTTTAGCGCGGTGAGTGCTGGCAGAATCCCACACTAGTATACCTCTTTGGCCACTTTGCAAAACAAGTGGTGAAATAAAACGACCTTCTTGCTGCGCCTTTCTTGTTGCTGTTTGTGTGCACTAAGTTTTTTCAGTCTCACGAATATAAATACCTGAAGCATGTTCGATTTTATCTTTCCTCTCTTTAGGGATGATAGGGAGAGGGGGGTTTCTTTCCATCGAGACGAATTGTCGAAATACATGTAATCCACTGTCGTAACCAGTCGAGGGTATGTGCATCGCTAGTATATCATAGACCGGTATAGACCTAACAATTACAATTGAATTATCAAATAAAACGTATAGCAGCCCGTTTAACAAAATGTATGTTGTGTTCGAATTGAAGTAGTAGAACAGCCTGTATACATGAAAATAATTTTAACGTGTGAAGCATACGGCTCTAAACACCCATTGAAATTTTTTTCCATGTAATATGACAAAGGAGCAATTGGACTTGAACACATTATTGGGTCACCTGAATGTGTTTTATTATTGTACACATGCTTACCAAATTTCATTCTGAACTGTACAGTTCCTTATCAAAAGTGCTGACATACAAATAGATATCAAATATTTAGAAACTTATTCTTTGGATTCAGGGACCTTCAATACGTGTTTGTTAGTGAAAATCTGATAATCGCACAATTATATGAATTCTAAATCTTTTATAGGGACATAGATATTTTTTTATAATAGTTTCAATGTGTACGACTCAATAACAGGAGAGATCCTTTTAAGTAAAACAGTGAAATCTGCCGAGTAGATTACAGAAGATAAAGCAATTTTATGAAATAATAGAAATTTCATCTGGAAGTTTCTGTTCTTTTTTTGTAAATGTATCAGATGTAACGCCATCAGAAAAAATTGTTTACAATTTGGTTTGCAGAATTTGGAGAACCACAATCGACCAAAGTCACAAACACCAAAGTCGGTTGTGGTTCCAAAAAAAACATGTGTGCATCATAATGGAAGAGGATTGGTATATGACATATCAGACATATTAGAGGAATATCAAAGACTAAATTCATATTATATACATTCATTTTTGTATGAGCACTTAAAAATTTATTTTTATAATATCTTGAAAAATATGTTTTCCCAATGAATTTCGTATAATTTGACCATAATTTTCGCGAAATTTGGAAGATACAAAAATGGCTCGTACCAATTGGTTTAAGGAAATGTGTGACGACGTGCTCTTTGCATTGTCGCACTGTGACTGTGGCAGACGGTCTACGTAGCGTCCCTGGTTGGGGCGTCAAAATATGCGATGTACTACGCTACGCTGATATACTAACGGAACTCCCACACGCGACGCTGCTAATGGAGAGTCTAGCGATTGTCAACAAAAAATGGCGGAAACCAATATCTTATTTAATACAGAATTACTACGGTCTTCAGGAATCTTTCTCGGGCGCCAGGCCCGTTTAAAGTGAGACCACACTTCGAAATGATGTTGTTGTTCCGATCCTCAGAGGTTTTCTGAGGGCTTAGGTAGTTACGAGTCTTCTGAGTTGTCCAGAGGTTCTCGTTCTTGCTTGGGGTATCTGTAAAATCAACTTATCCACTAATGAGTGAAACAGCATTAAAGGTTTAACATAACCGTGTATTGCTCTTTTAGGCAATATAAACAGACAAAGAAACAAAATATTAATACACAATAAAATGTCAATTAATAAACAAATGAATAAATGTAACTATAAGTGTAAAACAGCATAGATTAAATGAATACCGCAGGAATAGGCACATAGCTCGGAAAAGGATTACTGGGACACGTAACGAGGTGAACCACACACATCACGAGGTGAACCACAACTGACAGTGAGTCACAACACAAGCCAGAAGTATACACTTTCGGTAGGGTGCATATTAGCAAAGGAATATACTACTAAGACGTGTAACGAGGTGAATCACACACGCCACAAAGTCTAGTGAGTACTATTGAAAGTGAATCACAAATCACTCTTGGTAGGGTAAGGATATACCATTATGGCGTGTAACGAGGTGAACCACAGACATCACAAAGTCTATAGCTGACAATCAAATGTCAGGAGTATATACTCTAGAAGGGTATGAAAGGGATTACTGTTGAGGCACGATGCGAGGTGAAGCACACACGTCACGATGTCTAGTGCTTATAAATGACTATGAAGCAAAAGCGAAGAGAATGCACTCTAGTAGGGTAGAGAAGGAGAATGCGACACGTAACGAAATGAAACACATACGTCACGATGTCTAGTGTTTACAATTGGCTATGAAACAAAAGGCCAACAGTATACACTCTAGCTATAGAAGTAGGTTAAAGGAATAGGTAGGAGTCAGAAGCAAAGCTATTCAAACACATGTAGCACATGCATACGGTCTATCATACAGTATAACTGGGAAAGTTAGTCAACACATGCAAGCACAATAATACAACGGAAAACAGTGTAAGCTGTAAATAATATTGCTTACCCAAAACGCTGACGGCTTTACGTAGAGCGGTGGCTGTGGTAGGCTTTCGGCTGACTGGTTACGATGAGACCAAAATAGGAACTTTATTCTAATTCTAAACCAAGTACTCTTATAGACCACTGACTCCACAGAAATACACACAATTGAATGTAGCAGTGTGCTCCACTAGCATTAGTTATATCACACATGCATTCTTTTCTATGCGTACTGGCGTTTTCCACTTCATTTATTATTATTAACAACGTCATACATTCGTACGCACATGTAACCGCATACACACATCTAACATATGAATAAAACGGAAGCTATATACGCACTTCTGTTGCACATGTGTTAAGATATCTATCTTTCTTTGCATGTTCGTATATCGATACAGCTATCTGCGTTGCACATAATAATACATAACAGGTTTGTTTAATGAAGACTCATAATAGCTTATAGTGTTAACAATGTTGATTTGTTACATGCGGTTTTTTATCAATAAGAACACATGTTTCTGCATCTATTCGGAATGATTGATTTAAAACGTATTTAATAATATCTATCTATCCACGCGCGTTTTAAATATTATGCATTTCTAAACATGAAAAAATATCTAAGAAAGATTCCTTATCTGTTCCACTTATGACAACGTGTTTTGCATTAATTTACGGACAGACGAATAAACACTCATTAGCTCGTAAGGTTACCTCATTTGCAACGAACAAATTTATTTATTGATTTAACAGAGTTTAATAGATATTATTTCTTTATCTCGTAACAGCTATGTTACAAATGATCAAAAAATTTAACCAAGGAACTGGAGAATCCGTATACAACATTATTTCAGGTGACGGATCTATTCGTTCCAGGCGGAAACTAAGCAACAATCAACTGTTTGGCCGTTCTAAGATAAGTTGAATCTACGAAGCATTTCCCAACAAATTAATGATTGTTTCTTCGACTGTACTGGATATGTCGCAATCATTGCTTTAGTATTTCAAAAAACAGTTATTCATCGATAAAATTAGGAAAACTTCACAGTTATTTATCTCTGATTATTTAAAAGGAGAACCACTTCCTTTTATTGTCGCTTTGCCCGTGTTCATGATTTCTTTATGATCCAGAATAAAACACAAAAAATGCTTGGACAGCGATTTTCATCATCTCAGAAGCTGTTGAAATCTTTCAAAAACCAATGTTTGTGGGCTGACATCTTCAAAGTGGATAAAGCTGTTTTAAAAATTAATTCAAATGCACTTAAAAGTGTATAAAGCCCAAGGGTGAATAAGATTTGAACCCAATATTTTGTTTCTTTCACTGTTTTGTAAGAACTTAAAAGGTAAACCTCGTACAAAAACATATAGTATGTACGAATTTAATTAAATGCAATTAAGAGTCTACGTGAATTAAACAAACTTTTGGAATCGAAATTCCACACAAACTTACACGGATTATTTATACTTTTACTTCTTAATTTATTAATACCATACTGATAAAATCAGTTGATGTCAGATTTGGAATAAATTTAATATGTATCCAGATAAAGATAATTAATATAATTTTATGGTTTCATTAGATTTTTATGAAAGTAACAGATATAATAGATTCTCAATTCGCCTAATACATCTTGATTTTAATAACTAACGTCTATATTTAAAACCAAACCCAATTAACTGATTTATTCTGATTTGAAATAAATTAATGTGAATATCTCTAAAACTATTTTTGGCTTATTTCAAATATAAATGTTGCATATCAAATTACTACACATTAATTTTTATGTTGTGTTACGAATTAAGTTATATAAAAAGAAATTGGAGTTAAAATTTAGTAGAATATAGATGTTTAGCCTGACACTAAAACGATAAATTATTTTCATCCATAAATTATATTAAATTCATATATACTTCCTTATCCACTTTTATGTTTCCGGACCAGTTTCGTTTTTTTTTATAGCATCACACGTATTTTATTTTTTGAATAGGACGTATAGAGCAGTGGCCCTTTGGAGACCGGTAACTAACTTGCGCATATTTCTCGGAAGTTCCGTTCATGTCCTATGTCTAACTTCCCCCGCCCATTCGTTTGTTATATTGGTTTAGGGTTTCGGACAACATGCTATCTCTAGTTCTATTTCTTCTAGGTTTCACAGTGTACCGGTAAACTTATCTTCCTTTTTACCGAAATAGTTTCAATGCCTCTTAATTTATTCCCATGATTTTGGTAACAAAATCATATGCTGCATTCCAGTTTTTGTCTGTTTCCAACATCTTCTCAATTATGTTTCAGGGTTCAACGTCTACGCTAAGATTTTTAGTATTGCGCGTTCTCTTCCCATCCATAGTTTCATAACTGGGATCAATTTCCTTGTTCAATCGATCTGTGTCATTCCATAGAATTTGCCAATTCTGCAGCAGTATTTCTTTACATGAAATGTTATTCTATTTTTACTGCTGCTACTGTTTCTTTTACTGGGCAGTATTGTCCGCTCTTCAGCTAAATAATTCTTGATATTACGCTTAAAGCTTCCGTCGACGTTGATCTACATGCTGCAGTTATCCGAAATAGAGCTGGTCGCTGCGCTTTCAGCATGGGAGCAGCATTTCGTTTTATCATATTGTATAGCTCTTTATCATATTGTAAAGTATAGCCTCTTAGGCGGAATTTGGTCCACCTACTTTAGACATCAGACTTGACAGTGCCGTTGCTTTTCGGTTAACGCTCTCTGTTATAGCATACAGGAGCTTCTTGAATCGAAGCCCTTTATCCAACGTACCTCCTAAATATTTTATTGTATCTTTGTACACAATTTGACATTGATCGACCTTGAAGCTTGATAGGTCGTTCTTTCTTTTGCCTATCAGCATAATTGCTTCTATGAAATTTTGTACTTGTCATCCAGTATGATATTTGCACAAATGCTCAATTTAGTATTTGTTCTAGTGTGTGAGGTTTCCTTGCGACCCTTAAAACGCCAACATCATCAACGTATCCAATTAATTTGAACCCATCCTAAGTTTCATAAGGCCGTTGTACTTTATGTTCCATATTGTAGCTTTAGAACAGATCCATGTGGTACTCCACTTGTTAACTTTTTCCTTTCTCGTTCTCTGCGTGAAACTGTAGTGTTCTATCCGATAGGTAGGTACTTATAATTTGCATTACGTACAGTGGTATGCCCATTGAACTATTCTCGTCTAAGATGTGGGCCAACTCGCCGACTTAAACGCATTTTTGATGTGAAGTGTTATAAGAGCACATAGTTTCTTTTTATGCTGTTTCTTGCTTTCTATCATTATATCTGATTTAATAGCCTGTATAGCATCTCAAGTTGATCGTCCATGTCTAAATCCATATTGGTTTTCCGCGAGGTGTGGTTCGATATAACTTTCTAGCATGCATAGTAGCATTTTTCAGCAACTTAGCGTAGTTGTCCCGTAAATTGGTCTATATTTATTATGTTCGTGGCCTTTCGGATTAGCAGAAGAACGGCCATTTTCCAGCGAGTGGGTATCTGAACGCAATTAAACACTTGAGTACTACTTAGGAATGATCCATTATCAGTAACTGAATCACCTCGTTGGGAATCCTATCGGGTCTGTATGCGTTTGGCTGCTTCTAGGGGGTCTTTCCCTTCATATAGAATGATATGATCAACACCTATAGAATATGTTTCTTCAGAATTCCGTTCTGGATGTAATAAGGAAACAGAGATTGCACTATTTTATCTATGTTTGGAGGTTGTTGCGTTTTCCCTCTTAGTTTATATGTGTCAACGTACTGCAATTACACGTACTGCATTACATGTATCGCAATTGTAAACAACAAAAGATTTATGTAAACAGTAAAACTAAACATTAACTCAAACAATAGTGGTCCTACTCCAAAACAAATGGTTTATTGAAAAAAAACCAAGATTAAGTGTTGTCACGCGTTTCGAGATCAACTATCCTCTCGTCATCAGACTAAAATTTAATACAGAGGAAAATTATAAATCTAAATATTTAATCTTTAACATTATACGGTCCAAAACTATTTAATTGTTATCTAGTAAACATAACTAGATTAAAAACAATAATTCAATACTTCTTCTTCTTCTTTTACTGCCCATTTATATCCACTGCTGGATGTATGCCTCCCCTTTTCTTATCCATTCTTCGCGATCAATTGCCACTTGCTGCCACGTATGTTCTGCTATTCTTTTGATATCGTTTGCCCATCGCTCCGGTGGTCTTCTCATTGGCCTTATTTTAGGTGGTCTCCACTGTAGAATGGCTTTGGTCCAACGATCATCAGTCATTCTGGCTATATGTCCTGTCCAGTTCCATTTGAGTGATGCGATTCGTGTCATGACATCAACGACATTCGTTTGTTGGCGGATCCACTCGTTGTTCTTTTTTGTCTCTTAATGTTATTCCCACCATACTACGCTCCATTGCTT
>WYDF02026938.1:0-12957 GCA_009867245.2 Adranes taylori
ATATATGACTTAATGCTGTTGCCATGGCGACAAGTTGCAAAATTTTAAGTTATTAAGGGTCATATCTTTGAAACGATAATAGTTAGACCCATCAGGTGTGGTATCATTTTAAATAGAATTATAAGGCCTTCCAAAATATAAGAAAATATACAGAGTGTTACTAAAAAGTTTTTGGAAAAAACATTTATTGCTAAAAATCGGTCAATTATATTCGGTTGATCACAGTGGCAAAATTGATGTCCCTTAGACTTACATACGTTCCCCAAGTTTCATTTTTCCAGCTTTCCAGGGAACCGAGATATTTAGGGTAGTACACTTTGTTTTGAAGGTCAGAATACTCTGGTGCTATGACGTGCAATTTTTTTAAACTCGCTTAATTGCTTAAGTATTAAAGGAACTTTCGCCCAGGGAATAAAAAAAAAATTCTTGCGAAACTTTTCGAGAAAATGGACTCTAAAGTTAACAAAACAAAAATAACACCTTGTATATATGTTAAATTGTGATTTTGTAAAAAAGGTTTCAAATAAAATCAGAGGGCCTTTATGTAGCCGATACAATAAAGTTTATTCGAATGTTCTATCTTTTAGCGTCCCTGAGATATTGGCAATATGGGACTTTCTTTATTCGGTGCATTAATGGATTGCTGTAATTTCAATACAAGAGAAGTACCAAGGTGAAATAGAAAAAATTTTCAAAAAATGAATCCTATATTTTTCATATATTACATACCTATATGGTGTATGAATGAGAAAAACAGAGGCCTCTGGCGTGTTCTGGCAGTAGGTCGTGGGGGCGATTCTCACCTCTGAATAATGATTTTCTAACTTATTGACTTTCATAAAAGTAATATTGACTTTCATAAAAGTAATCAACAGCATTCTAAATAATAGAAAATGCCTTTTTTGAATTAATTTTCAACAAATTATAAGTGTATTTTTCCTTCGCTTTGTAGGGTATGCTAACTGGTATGCGTGGTCTGTGCAATGGTTTAGGTCCCGCCATGTTTGGACTAATTTTCTACATGTTTCATGTGGATCTTACGATAGATGAGAAAGGTGAACGTGTTACGAACAGTGGACTTGGCAGGCCTCTCTTAGACCCGAATACGAGTCTTGATCTCTCGCAGGAAAGTCACGAGTATTTCGAGACTTACTCTCAGGTATGAATTAATTAAAATTTTATTTATTTTTGTGCAGGAGGAGTAACAATATAAGAAAAAGAATGCATGAGAATTACACGTGTCAGTATTTAAAGACTTACACAATTTCTATTTTAAATGATTTTCCAGTTGGTACCTGGTCCACCTTTTGTCTTTGGTGCTTTCCTAGTAGTTTGCGCCTTGATTGTCGCTTTTTTTATACCAACAAAAGCACAGCCAGAAGGTTCTCATCACCATCATTCTCCAACAGCAGCCGATATCCTTCGCTATGAAATTGAAGATTGTAGCGGAAATGAGGATAATATCTCGCCCATTCCAGTTACAGCTACCACATCCCTTACACAATCGGCGTCTGCACATTTCCCATCCACTGGCAGTATTCCCAAACATCATCATCATCAAAAATTTACTTTTTACACTGAACATCATCGTGCTAGTTTACCAATTACACCATTATCACCACTACTGAGGAAATCCGGCGGCGGATCATCAACGGATTCATCGACAATGGCTGTGCTTTAGAATATTTTATTAAATATGGCAACGCAGTTTAATTTTGAATGAATTAAGCTAGATTGCTAAAGAAATAAAAGGTGTGCCTCAGGTTTCTTACCGAGAGATACTCTTCCGAGAGATGCTCTTTTAATAAGTGAAACAATCTAAAATGTTTCGATTAGATTAACAGCTATAAGTGCCTTAAGGAAAATTTTTTTGACCTGTAATTGTAAAATGGTTTATTAGTAATGTGAATTCAGATTCTTCTTAATGTGAATTCAGATTCTTCCCAATTTATTAGGAGTTATAGGTATGGTAGTGGTAAATATTTAGTAGCAATGGTTCCTTGTTTGAGTTTTTCTTATCTCCATCAAATTATTTAATACCTGCAAACACGGCACGAACTGCTAGCTTGGACCTAAAAGTTGAGTTGATGTTTGGGATTGGAAACTAAGCGCATTAGCAGAAAATACGTTTAAATTTAATAAATGGTTATTCCAGTAGCGGGTTTATGTAATTTATTCCTATAATTATTTGATAGCCCCAGCAACTTTGTTACAGCCCTCCGTGCACTGATAGAAGATGAATGTATGCTTTTGAAATGCGGTGCTGGACACGATTGCTCCATATTTCATGGATACAAAAAAAGAAATATCAATCCGGAGGCAAGTAAATTAAACCCAGAGCCTGCCCAGCACCTTATACCAAAGGATCCCTACCTTTTTCAGGCATATCATCAGAGCCGATAATATGAGGAAGGCAAACGCTTGATACAAATCTTAAGACAAATGGGGTGAACAAACTCTAACCGAAAGAGAAGGAGGGATTTGGTTAGGAGAGTCGTAACCTACTTAGAAACAACCGCCACACATCTTTCTAGATGTTGGGATCTTGATGATAAAGCTTTTATAGTTGTAATAGCAACAATTTTTTCTTCTAGTGAAGTTAACGTCGGTATATTTCCGCTTCAGAAGCCAATCACCGACTCATTACTTTCGGAGAGTAGGAAATCCAGTATGAATTATGAACATGATGAATGTTGCAGAATCACAGTCTCGTTCGAGGTTATATTTTGATGTCAGATTGATTAAGAAATTTAATGATACAGAAATAGATTTATTTTAATAGTGATGCAAGTACTGATCTGATACTATAGGGAGTCTTAACATTAATGTGAATTAATGAATGATAAAAAGCGTTGATATTAATGGCATTAAGAGGACATTAAAGAAAAATATTGATTGGGATCTCCAAATTGCTGACAAAGGCAAAAAGGATCATCCTTGATCCCAATACGGAAGAGATGAGCCGGGAAACTCGTGTGGTGTTAGAAATAATTTTTTTGAACTTTGTATCAAAATTGATCCGAATGTTATTTTGAAATGAAAAAAAGTTCTAACTGAGAACATCAATAATAATAGAAACAAAAACGGGAATATAAATATATAAACTTTAATAAAATAATAAGACAAATATTAAAACAAACCAAAACACAAGAAAAAGGTTAAATAATATAGAGTGGGTTAAGAATTTAATCATACTAAACGAGAATCAGGAATGTGAAACGCGTTAGTAAATATTTGTTCATGACAGGCTCCCCTATTTTAACGATTTTGTCTACCAAAGAATCATTGAAAATTGAAGAACCTTTAAAGAATTTGTACTTTGGAAGGACAATGTATCTTGTCAAGTGGAAGGTGGAGAAAGTTGTTGAGAACTAGATGGTGATGATCAAACCACCACCGGCTCTCAATCAAAACCTGAGAGATGAGCAAACGAATTATCTACTGTAGGGGATTTTGACAATGACCTTATTTTAGATAACAGAGTATGAAAATCGAGCTGAGTTGGTTACATTCTTGTCTGAAACCCCATTAGAGTCACTGTCTAAACCTGGATGAGGTTGGAATGATCTAGGGGAGATATCGATTATGTGATCCTCTATCGGTAAAATCACATAGGGATTATTGTTAAAACTTCGCTTATTCACTTTCTTTTTTATCTGGAAAGCCTTAGAAGCCTCGTAGAAGGAAATCTTGTGAAATGCCATAGCCTGTCTTACAAATTCTAGGCATTTCTTCTGATAGACTGGAACTTCGTCTTCATTATTGGAGTGGGAATGTTTGCAAAACATATATATTACGCCAGAGCATGAATAAGGATCTGACTTGTCGGTTTGGATTTCCTCACCACACTTATTGCACCGTGTTTTGGAGTTGCAATTGTAGGCATGTGGCCGTATTTCATGCAGTTGTTGCATAGTCTCACTCCATATAAACCTCTTAGGGTGAAAGACATTATTATACAGAAATACCTTGGGAGGAATAACCGTTACCATGAAAGTTATCACGATAGATGATGAAGGGACTATCATTTTAGACCCCTCCTCATTTGGTTTCCGATAACTAATTCATTTAAGTGATAGGATCTTGGCGTTCACAACATTAGAAGAAAGGTTTCCAACCATTTCCTCTTCAGCAATAGAAGATTTAACTCTTCTTACTATTGCTTTACACGTGGTTAAATGATATGCACTGTAACACTTTATAAGCCCAAAGCCGGCGATCAAAATTCTACTTTTAACCATAACACATATTTCTCTTCCCGTGCGGTATTCACACATTACCGCGTGAGCAGCCAGCCACACAGCGACGTGCGAATAGACACACATCAATTATATCGAACGCTGCTACTTTATTAAACAGGATAGCCAACATTCCTACTACTAATACGTGCATTATAAACAATATCAGCTTTTTCAGGTACGGATCTGAAAAAGCTGTGTTGTGTTTTTGTTTTGTTGTGAAGTGATGGGTTCAGCTTTTTTAGATACGGATCGCGTATTTTTATTGATTAATTATTATGCGTCAGTCGGTTTGTTACAACGTCACTTTAAAATTCATACACGGCTAGGTACGTACTTTTTCTGATCAGTTTCAAAGCAAAGTCCTATTCTAGGAACGATTGAATTTTTACTTGAATGAGCACTGTTGCAGTCAAGAATCATTCATGCACTGTCATGTAGCTTAAAATTTTTATATGCAGTTTCGTGCCGTAGGTGATGAATTTAGTAGTTATTTTTGTGAGTTTCCGCATGTCAATTCAAGTTTGAATTTGGAATTTGTTTAAATCGGAGTCGGACTTAATTATTTATTTGAGGGCAATAATACTTGTATTAAATATACCTTAGTCTCTAACAAATTCATTAATATTAGTAGAGTTCCCAGATTAGTAAAGTGCACAGTTTTTCTCTCATTCTAATATTTTTTTATTTGTAACATATTTTCCCAATAATTTATTGAACCCCGTGTTAAGTTCTACGTAATCTCGTAATGAACCATTGCTGCTGCTTATTATGCTACATTATACAAAATTGTTTTTTTAAATATCTTTATAAAAATATATACTTATTGAAGATTCACTTAATGATAGGTTAATGCTACAAAAGTAGATCCTATTCGCAGTGCAGGTGCATTAAATTTTCCTTAATGTATTTTAGAAATTTAATTGCGAAATATCAATGGCGGATATTTTAAATTGTGATTTTCGAAAGATAATTTCCTCTCATTTTACGATCGTTAACAGTCAATATTTAAGGAATAAGTTTTAAGAATGTTGATTTTTATTCGAAGTCAAACGTCTTGTACAGTGTATATAGCATATACTTATAATTGTATCATACATAGGAAAAATAAATTGTTGATAATTTTAAAATATATCATATGTAAGTATTTTTTGACGAGTTTCTATAATAATTTTCTGATTTTATTTTATTTCTTTCTATTCTTTCCATATAAATATAGAAATATATATTTTGAAGGTTCGCTCCTTAGCTTCTATGATGTAATTACTCTATATATGTAATTTTTGAGTTATTACTCTCTTCTTTTAGAGCTACATGCACTCTACTTAGTAATATTATGAGTTAACAATAGTAGGGGAGTGTTCCCACTGACCAAGCCTTCAGCCTCCTAGACCTTATCTCAACTTGTTCTAAAACGTCATGATGACGTTTATGAATTTTAATTTATTTCAATATAATCGGCTTTGTCTATTGTCGTTTAGCATTGGGTATTATCGATATTGCTTATCTTTGGCCCGGCCACCATCTTGAAATTTCAAATGACAGCATGACGTTTTAAGACAAGTAGAGATGTAGGAGGCAGCAATCAGTAGGAACACTCCGTTACTACTCTTAAC
This sequence comes from Adranes taylori, assembly GCA_009867245.2. Taxonomy (NCBI): domain Eukaryota; kingdom Metazoa; phylum Arthropoda; class Insecta; order Coleoptera; family Staphylinidae; genus Adranes; species Adranes taylori. The sequence goes on from WYDF02026938.1 coordinate 5,855, forward strand.
TATATTTCAATTATGTGCCGTTAAAGAGCAGAAGTTAAGTTCTTCTATCTTTTTTGAGTTACACTATGGAAGCTGATAGCGGTATGAGATGAAAAGATGTTCACTTAATTTAAAAATTGAAGGCATATAGCATGGTATATAAGAATGTCAAAATTGATTGTTAGGGATGCTGGAGAGGTGTAATTCACATCTTCATCTTAGGGCACATTTTCATACCAATAGTTTATATGATAGAAGCTGTTATAATAGTAACTATAACAGGACTACAAGGGGGGGGGGGCATAGTGAGATCCTAGGGGAGAGACGGCAATGTGATTGCATTCTCGAAAGACAAATCCACTTAACAACGTAAATCGCACTCACTGATTGTCACTAATGGACCACCTACTAGATTACTCTAGAACAGGGTTTCCCAACCTTTTTATCTCATTGACCGCTTTTCGAGAAATTGCTTTCGTCATAGACCCCCATACATTTTTTTCCTATAATATACAGCCTTATATATCCTATAGCATGGTCGTAACACTAGTAATAATTTATAAAGGAAGATTTTCTCAAACTATTTAGCATTTTTACTGAAATATAATTCATTATTTTATTTATCATATAATGCAAATATTATCTATTGATATGTTTTTTTAAATAAATGAAATTAAAAAGTTAAATCCCTTTAATATCATAGACTCCTCTGGAATTTCCATAGACCCCCAGGGGGTCCGCCCGGACCCCTTTGGGAATGCCCGCTCTAGAATATAACACCTAAATATTATTCTCGGGCGCCAGGTCAGTTTAGCGTGAGACCGCATGTTGGAAGTGTTTTTCGTTCCACCGGTCCTCTGAAATCGCTGAGGGCACGTGCACTTAAGTTCGTAAGAAGTCTAGGAGTTCAAATTCTTGTGGGGAGCAAACGCGCTGTCCTGTACGGTGAACACTACTGCGTGTGTAGCTGTTTTCCTTGTTCTTGTTGTCGCTAAAGTATTTTAATTATTTCACGGCTATTTATAAGCCCTATGCCGTCGGTCTGGTTCTACTCTGTGTGATGGCCAGCGCTAGCCCTCTTCACATCATTTTCATCCCGTATGGTTTCCACAAGCAAGAGTAAACGAACATGCAACGCACATTATACACATAGCCAGTGTGCTCAAGCGACAGGCAGCGTAATGCGATTCCCTCACTATACATCAATGAAGCGTTTATACATTTTGCTTAAAGCTACATAGCTAGGTTGGCAATGTAAAAGCATGTAATAACATATAACGAGCTTTCCCACTCTACATAATTTGTACTGGAAGCACCGGGTCATCTAAACGCGCGCACACACAGCAGTTAATGTGTTCGAAATTAGTTCCTGGTCATTCCAGGCAAGTACCGCGTAATTTATTGCCTATGATTTTAAAGGTTCACTGACTTTGTCACACATTACTTCACTCATTGATTCAGTCACTAATCCACCCATTCAATCGTTGTTCTCGACATGTCCGGACAAGTCTCAGCTTGCACCGCTACACCCACGGTTCGCCTTCGCCCGCTACGTACTTACTATTGTAGGTTAGGTTAAGCATAAATGGGGGTGGGCGAGGGGGCATGACATATTATTATAATCCGTCGAGACTCGACGCAAAAGAAGGTTGAAAAACTCTTAAAGTAGAATACAAATTGTCACCGTATACATTACTAGTGTATACGGTGACACTATCGCGCGATCAAGACAATGCTATTTTACTCTGACGTTGGAGTACTAGGCCAGTGGTTCTTAACCTTTTCAGAATCATGGAATAAATAAAATTTCACAAGATTACTGCGGCATCTTGTGAAATAAAACAATACGTAGTCCTAAACAATACGTAAACCTCCCTCATACACAAATGTTCGCCAAAGTTAACCAACATTGTGCTCCCACATTTAAATGACGAATGTTGGCTAAACACACACATATTTTGGGACCAGCTTTACTCATCGGATCTATTTGAACTTATGTTTACACTAAATATAACTATTACCTACTAACGGTGACATCTTTGAGATTTCGTACAACCAATGAAATGTTAGAATATAATTTTTATTACTATTGCTTCAGTAGTTTTATCAAGTAGCGTTCAGATATCTATTAGTACGAATCATTTATCAATATACGTAAACAATGCTTGTTGCCTGAAACTAAAATTTACATTATTTTGTATCACGTTTATAGCTATTTTTATAGCTTTAGTTCTCTTCTACTTAAACACAGTATTGTTACTATATTATTATTATTTATCGTTATTTGGTGTTAATTAGTTTTAAGAAATGTTGAGTAATACTTTCGATCGTAGCAGGTTCTATTATCAAAACATAAAAACTTGGCGAATATTAACCACTTGATTTTTGTCGATCCTAGTGGCAATTAATAGTTATAAGAACCGGACTAATTTATTTAAGTAATCATAATTTTATTATCCATTGTGTTAATTTAGAAGCAGCTAAATATGAATAATATAAATTGATGTGAGTAGTTTCTATTTTTTCTAATTGATTAGTTTAAAAGACATAGGATCCTTAGTTTTATACTTTGAACAAGAAGTGACCTAAAACATTACTCGGTCTATATAGATAATATATTAACATAATTTACTTACATTTATATATATATATATATATATATATATATATATTCACGTTTAAATTTGATGGATTATTTGATTAACAACGTGACTGACAAAACAGAATCCTTTTAATGGGGTACGTAGTGATTCCCTCCTATACTACGGGATTCTTTCGTACAAAAATATAAATGTTATTCACTTTAATACCCACTCGAATTTACCTATTACGAAATTGTTATAAACCCTAGATTCCCATTATCATTTAAAATAAAATGCTAGGCCATTCGTAGAGTTACGAGTACTTTTCTTATTTAATTCTACTAGATCAAACATAAATTTAACTAAACTCTGCACAACCCTATCAACAACTAGCCCTAGCACAACCCTCATCGTCCCTATTAGCCAAGGCTATTTGAAAAACAGATGTATAATCTTAACAAAATATATTGAGAATGATTTAGGAAATGCATACCGTACGCATTTGCTCCAAATTTAAAAAAATATATAGTTCATATTGAATCTGTGCCTTAAAATAGTAATAAATATGTTTTAATTGAAATAACATCTCTTCTTGCATTATGTGAATGTTAGAATAATGAAAATATTCATTTAAAATATTTTTTTAAACAATTAGGAGCAATGTTACCCAAAGTGTTGGGAAACTTTGCTATTTATATGCTATTTAAACAAGTTATCTCCAGGAGATAACTTGTTTAAATAGCATATTCTATGTGCACACAGAGCAATGTAATCCAACCATATCCAAACTTTGCTCCAATATGAGTTACCAAAACATATTTTACCTATAAATGTTGATCTAAACGGTCTAAAAAAATGCGTTAAGTAAAAAAGTTATAATTTTTATATTTGAGGAACTGTAACAATTAGTCTTCCCATTAGTTTAATATTATCTATTAATACAAATCACATAGACTCGACATTGTGTTATCGCGAATTTACGACGATACGTAACTAGAAAGCGCGATAAAAAAAAATTTGACAAGACTGTTTCATTTGGTATCCTTAACAAAATATTCTAAATTTTTCAATATAAAAATTTTAGAAAAAGTATAACAATGACCTGATAAACTTTGGAAATTATGGTACATAAAAATTAAATTCCCCAGATTTCATCCAACTCCGGAACTAAATAAATTTTGCGGCGTCCAATTTTCTTGGGGGGGGGGGGGGCTCATGCAACCTAGTATTTCATCCCAATTATATTGTATTTCGTCTATTGTTTTAGGCCACTTGTAGGATTTTATAGATTTTTTCTTGGAAGAAACATATGGTCCAGTCTGTAATATTCTCTGTAGATTCGGATCAGCAGGGACTTCATTTATTGAAAATGTGCATTCTAGGTACCCCTAACTACGAGGACCAGGAAATAAATGCCTGTTGAGATCTTTCGGGGAGACAGTTAATGGACATATCTTGCTCATATCTGCAGATATCATCACATATCTACATACATTGGACACATAGCATTCTTCAGAAACTTGAGTACATATCTTGCTATTCTGATAGATCAGAATCTTAAACATCAGTATCAAAGATTTATATAAGATGTTTCGCGGCAATGTAATAAAATGAGACTGACAAAATCCTTAATAACCAGATGGCAGCACGTTACTTTAGGGATTTTTAAGATGCGTTTACATTGTTCCATTAAGTCTAATATTAATATGCACTGCAACTATAATTTATTTGAGAGATAAATATGTTAAATGAAATGAAATTGGGGAAAAATTGAAATACTATACTTTGATAAAAATCGTATTTTATTGTTAACAAAATTGAAAAAAAAAACCTCTTTTTTGAAGCTTCAAAATACAAGGTACATGAGAGAATATGTAGAGTATACCTAAATATATTTGTTTTCAATGTAAACACGATGACACAGTTATCTATAAATTATATCAAAAGTATTGTAATATATATTATGAAAATTGTTTATTTAACGTGATCCATAATGTATTATTAAGTTCACTAAACACTCCAAACTCTTTCCGCGATATTTTTCGGAGTTAAAAGTCCATCAGCTGGCATTCCGCGTAGCTTGTTATTACCGTTGTTTGAGGTGTGATTGACACATACTTGAAGTGTGATTGACGTTTCTGATTTCCGATTGTGTTCTTTTTTGTTCCAACATTTAGATGCTAAACACCTGACTGGTGGATTGGATCAATCTCTTCAATTTGTCATTAACGCAGTAAACAAAATTCGAAGTAACGCGTTAAATACTAGGTTATTTGCGCAGCTGTGTGAACAAAATGATGAGAACTTGCATCGATAAATTTTTTATATTAATTGCTCCTTCACACTATAGTGGTATGGCTAAGATCTTATGTCGTTATTTCAATGTCGCCTCTACTCCATCAGCATTTTGTTGTCATCCTTCAATACACCTCGACATTGTTTTCGAATAGTGTTCGCGAGGTTCTTTATTTTTTATGTATGTTGAACAACTCATGTTTGGCCTCCAGCTTGTCTATTTCTCTACATTTTTCCGTCAACCATAACTCCTTTCTCTTCTTTGACATTCTCTTGTTACTGTTCTATTCATCTCTGTATACCGATTGTTATCCCTGGTCTTCTGTTTTCTTCCCTCCTCTATAAGCCGCAGGATTCCATCCGTTACGGTTGCTTCTTGTCGAGCCGTGAGTCACGCGGTCACCGACGTTTCTGATTTCCGATTGTGTTCTTTTTTGTTCCAACATTTAGATGCTAAACACCTGACTGGTGGATTGGATCAATCTCTTCAATTTGTCATTAACGCAGTAAACAAAATTCGAAGTAACGCGTTAAATACTAGGTTATTTGCGCAGCTGTGTGAAGAAAATGATGAGAACTTGCATCGATAAATTTTTTATATTAATTGCTCCTTCACACTGTAGTATGGCTAAGATGGCTAAGATAATCGTTTTGCATCCCTCGTATATTAGAAACTTTATAATCATTAACACATTATTAGAAGATAACTATTTGGCTGTTCCATATATGTATTAAAGTTCAAACAGATAGTCATCTCATTTGCATATAATTATAGTAAAATGTGTAGCGTAATCTCAATCGATGTGGACTACATATTGTCTTATATCAACAAATAAATTCGTAAAATAACAAGTCAGCGCTCACTCCGTTGATCGTGTGTGTCGCGTTTCGGTACGTGAGGTAGAATCTCTTATAAATATATGCTCGTTGTCACTATTTAGTTTTGGGAAAAAAACATTTATTTGAAATAAATTTGACTTTGCGTTAACATTAGGATTGACTTTCTTTACATACATACTTTCTGTTTGTACATTTAAATAGTTTTAAAATTTCGTTGTTCTCTCCAACGTGACATGGCGGAGAGGGAGATTTCTAGATGGGGTGTAGCAATTCCCCTGCTCACAATTATAGGTATCTGAACTCCTTGTTATTTTATAAGATAGGACTTAGTTTAGCTACTTCTACCAAAGTTATTAATTGAATGGTTGACGCGGACAGTTTGCTTTATAATCCTCCTAGTTAGCCCCGCTTAATTTATAATAAAACACCAAGCTGAATCATTGCTAAGGTGGACATAACTTCAGATTAAAGTGTGACAACTCCTAACAATGATTGTTAACTTTAATAATTCAGGCAGCAGAAATGAAAGTTATTAAACTTAAATCGAATTGACCGTTTAAAATGTTTACATGCAATCCAATGGCATGCTCGTTCATTCCCACACGTAAAATAAAATACTCCACGCTTTGCAATTAGTAAAATAAATTAACGCTTGAATAAAAGTGACTATGATTTGTTCAGCTACATTAAAGAAATGTTAAACTAGGTACTTACAGATTTTGTCCCTGTACACAAACTATTTATTTATTATTTTAGAGTAACGCACCATTATCTTAATTATATATTTATATTTCTTTTGGTTTTACCTTGATCAACAAACTTGTTACTAATTAACCTGGACTTTACTATATCCATCAAAATTATACTCAAGTTAATTTATCTGAATTATTCCCAAACAAATTACTGCTAAATATCGCATTCCATTAGACGAATTCATAATAAAATACTTAATCATTTTATGATCACACTTTTTATTTAAATATTATTCTAATATTATTTTAATCCCAGAGTATTATTTGGCTACTTAGTCCGACATTATAACGTTCGGCAGACGCCCAAAATTACTATTGCTTCCCGCTGTGGGTGCACCGTTTTTATACAACTTAGGTCCCCTTCCACATATCAATATGCATATTTTAGATCACAATTAACTAATTCGTATCTAATTAATGCGTTCGTCTGAACGCCTGCGTGTTTGCACCTCTCTTAAGTGATCTTGGTCAATGCACCCTGGCTTCATGCATACCACTAGGTAAAATCGTTCTATTGAAGAATTGGACCGTTTATTTTGAAAGTGGTGTAAGTCCATTTTTGAAAAAAATGAGATATTACGTAATTCATGCTTAATTTAATGTAAATTTTTTATGTATAACTAGTCCGTGTTTAATTTCTTAAAAAATTCCCATG
>WYDF02026949.1:0-12957 GCA_009867245.2 Adranes taylori
CACAACCCGGAATAATAACAACAATACATATATTCACACCCGCGGAAATCTAAAACTTCAAAATATATATATATATACATATATATAATCTCACAATTGACCAATAATTGTAAAACGGATCAATAATTTTAAAACGGATCTTGTAAAACGGACCAATAATGTGGATCTTTCAACCCAACCATATTAAAAAAATTCTTGCTATATTTCCATGTTTTTATATTTTCATCCTCTGTATTCTGAGATGAAGTCATTTGGCAATCCATACAACAATTTTTCATACAGTGGTTTACAGTGCTTCCAACAATATTGTCAATTAAGTTTAAAGTATGCAAGTCAAGCTGGGCATTTCTTTCTTCAAGGGAGAATGTTGAGAATAGTCCTGGCATGGGATTTTCATAATAATTGTGATCCAACTGCACTACCATATGATCTGGAATATCTTCCTTGGCTGTCAACTCCTTGCAATGATCTATCGGCAGGATATCACTGTCACTACAATAGTTTGATCTCTTCACATCAGACACAAATTCGGAAACAGGAATTAATTTCAATACTTTAATACAATTTGCAGCTGATGGCAATTTCCCAATTCTTTTACGGCATTGGAAAAAAACATTCTCTAATGCATCTTGAGTGAATCGATGAGTTAGTATAAAGTCATATCCAGTCTTGATATATCAGCATTTCTGATACTTGTGAAATATCAGAAATTCTTAAACTATTTAAACTTAAGCCAGTGTTTAATGGCCTCAAGCCATTATTGTTAAATTGAGTATCGTTCATAATGGTCATAAATTTGTTTAAAAACTCAATGTACTCCACTTCGTTTCTTTTAGTAATTGAAACTTTTCTGCTTTTAGAATTCACTATGTCGAACCATTGGCGAACATTTAGTTTGAAGGTTGCAGTGCATAAAGCAGCTTCTGGTAGTATGTTAAGTTTCTTTGCTATTTAAAATGCTGCAACTGGTTGTAAACTAAAAATTCTAATTGCACTTCCAACGTTCATTTTTTGAAAATTGTCGGGAAAAAGGTTTTTATGGGAAAGGTGACATCCCATAAAAACCATAGCTTTAATAGCCTTATCCCATAGCCTTAATTCTCTGCTTTCTTCTGCCTCGTTTCCCACAGCTGTTTTATAGACAATACATTTCTTTTTATATTAGGATTAGTTAATCCGATTTCCATTTTTGGTAATTGAAGTTCCTAAGTTGTTCCACAAAGCACGATTTTTTGATCCCATATCAGATAACAAAGCAATCACTGTTAGGCCTAATTCCTCTTCTGCAAAATCAATACATTTCTGTAACCATTCTTTAATTTGCAAGCCAGTGGTTTTGGCACTCGTAATATGACATCCAATTACTTACTTCCATGGACAAAAGATACAAAAAGTTAACATGCTATCTTATAAAAATTTCCATTCAGAAAACAAGATGATCTTAAGAAATACTTTAATCAAGAACAATTACCAAAGGTATTTGATAAACAGCATTTTCCAAAATTTTTAAATTTCACCGACAAGCTAACTAAACACAGAGAATAAAATATATTTAAAAATTCAGAATATCCAAAACGAACACTACCGTTTAGGACATCATTTTAATTTTAAAGATATAAATGTATTAGACAAAGAACCAAATTACAACAAACGCATCAGAAATGTTACATATTCCATGTTTCACGATCAGTAATTTTGACACATGTTCTTCACTTCTAACGAAAGGACAAGACAATGAATAAATTAACAAATTTAATATAAATAATTTTTTTGAGTTTGTATACACTGTTCATCATTGCAATCATTTTTCAATCACCACTACAGTCATTAAAATGGAAAACTCAAGATAAATAAGAGCATGACGTCATCTAGACGTTTTAGGAGTAAGTCATGGTCTTGGATGCTAGAAGGCTGTCAAGAATGTCCAGAATGCCCAGTACTCAAATTTTAGAATATGAAAAAACATTCTTAGATACTAAAGTGCAATAACTTCAGAGTAAAGTCTATAATATCACTGTGAAATTAATGTTAAGTACATCATTATTCACAGGAATAAAAGTTATAAAAAAATGGTTGATTCTAGTCCTGATGATGGCTTAAAAACTACTTAACCAAAACATCGAGTGATGAAATAAAAGCAATACTAAATATATTACATTGTCCGAAAATCTGACGAATTTTATTTATCATTAAAACAACTCTGGGCAGGAACATTCATAATAGTATTTATTTTTTTCGGAAACTTGTTTATTTATGTTAAGGTTTATACCTCAAAGTTGAAATTATAAGTGAACATGTTACTATATAATTACTATAGTTTTAAAATTTATTAAATGTTTTGCATTAAAAACGATTTGTTTATTTCAATAATTTATATTTCCGACGGTGAGGATCACTTTTAATGAAATAATATTAAAATTTAAGAGAAACTACAGAAGAAAATTGACTTTTGCAAATATTGGTAATCTAATTTTATTTGTTTCCAAAGTTCCATTTCTATACATTTCTCTATTCCATAATCCTTCATTTTCGCTACTTGTACATCCACATTATCATTACTACCGTTATTATCATTACTTTTACATAACCTACGTCCATTCTTCTATCTTTCACAAAATTTTAAATCTTTTAAATATTTAAATGTTGAATATAGGTATTATAATAAAAATAAAACTTTCCACGTGTCTATTTATTGATACATGGATCTCATGATTACTGTTAAAATATTTATAGAAACAATTTTAGCGTGATAAATAAATTAAACCCTCGAATTGTCCGAATAAAACTTTTTATCAGTATATTACTTCATATATGTGAACGTCTGTAATACTTTCGTTAGTTATGAATAAACTAGATTTATGTGTTCATCTATAAGAAAAATAGAAGGAATTTCTTCCTAACAAAGGAGAAAATAAAGTAGCTTATGAAAATAACTTGTTTCACTGCTGCTTGTTTGGTGTTAATAAATTATTTATATTGAGAATTTGAAAGTTATAAGTTTCAATAATTAGAGAGTATCAATTTGAATATTCTTTTATTTGATCAAGTTTCTTGGAGTAGTTTTAGTAATCGTTGAATTTTATTCTATTTTATTTAAATATTTTTGTTTCATCATTTCTTTGTTTTATTCAGAATATTCAGTTATTGATTTTTATTAAAATTCTGTTACTTTTGTATGTAGTTAAATAAATATATGCGCATTTGGAAGGCAATTTAAAACGACAATGGAGTATGTCGAATCGACTTGTCTACCCGTGATGATATATATGTGTATGTTTAATGCTAAGAATGTAAATAATTCTGCATCGATGACCATTTTATGACTCGAAAGAGTATTGTATATTTCTATTTGACCACAATATTAACGTCATTTGAATTGTAAATAACGGATTTTAAATAAATCAGGAGTTATGGAAATCATTTAAAATACTTCAAATTCGCCCTCATTGCGTCCCATTTTTTTCCATTTCTGGATATCTTCCGTAGACACATGTTACACAGCGCTAACATTGCGGACAACGTAACGAAAACATATCGTGGGTAAACAACAGGAACCAGTTAAATCCAATTCTTAAATAATTGAAAAAAATATATACTATCAAGTCTATAATTTCCTATATTTTAATGTAATTATTATGTCCATAAATTATACCTAAAATATTAATTTAACTTGGTCGTTTTAACTGCTATCAATCAATTAATCAAAAAACTTTTATTGGCATAATAGCCAAACAAAACTTAACAACTTATCTTCCAACATTTTATAAACTACAATTACAACAGAAGATACAAAAAATAACAAAATCCATACTAACACCTACTTTTCCTTTCTTAGAAGGAATAAGGAATCTCTCACTTTGTTTCACCTCCTGAATGCCCTCCTCTCTTCCATTTCTCCTCAATAATTCTTTCCATTATCTCTATACCTTTTACTCCCCCTACCAGACACACTTTCACATTACCCACCAAACACCTTTCTTCTTCACTACAATTCATTCCCGTATATACATCCGCACAATTGTCCCATTTTTTCTCACCTCTTCCACATGTCCTACTTATCCTCTCATTCTCATCCATCCAATACCTGTTTTCCCTTTCCTCGTTCCCATTGCTAAATCGCGCAATCATTGTTTCTTTTTTCATGCTTATATCTGCTGTCATATACTCTGGTAGTCCCTTCCCGTTCTTTATACTAAAATATGTCCTATTAGCTATTATATTTACGATTTCTCAATCTGTGCCCTGTTTCTTGCTCCTCAATATCAATCTCCTTATCTCAACTTCATTGCCACTTTCGTTGACATGGCACATTTTATCGAACCATCTTTCCGTAGACCATCCTATTCTTTCACAGACTTTCTTCCTCTCGTTTGCCCATTTATTCTAACAGATGCCCCATTTTCATCCTCCAGATTTTTAGTACCTTATCGAGTTGAAAATGGATAAAGTTAGTCGTTGGGCATCGCGTATGTTTTCAAGTGAACTTTAATAGATTAAGTATTTTATCGACTAAAGTAAGCCTGAAGCATAAGCGCTCGATTACTAATGAATACAAAACACTTGCCCTGCCTTCCTTTCCCAAACACCCACTCCAATTCTCTGTTCACGCAGTATTTCCATTTTCCGCCTTTTTCCCAGAAATCCCACACATTTGCTTACTCTCATCCATCGAGTATCTACCTCCCTTATCTTTGCTTCCACAACTAAATCTCGCAATCATTCGAAAGATAAGAATCTTTCGTAACGCATCCTGATTTTGAATACTCAGGGCTACCTCTCTCATCTCTTATCCATTTATACCTTTTATTATACCTGCTCTTTCTTATTGTTTCGTTCCTTTCCTACTTTTCTACATCATTCATTCTCTCTTCCACTTCCTTACTCAAGCCAATCCATTCCCTATTCTATCGTAACATTTATGTTTTTATTCTCGTCAGAACACATTCAATCCTACATCAGACCTTTCTTACCTCATTCAGTCTTGTCAGATACACGTTCTTCGTCAATCTGGTACTCTCATCCATAACCACCTTTCTCTCAAACGTCGTCCTAAATGCATTGCATTGTAGTAAAGAAGGCTTAAAACGAAATTGTTTTTGTCCATGAAGACCAAAATATGAAATGGACGACACAAACCAATTAATTATGCATTAATTGAAGATAAATATGTTGTACATTAAATGTTGCATCTTTTTACCGAAGCTGTGACGTAGTCAGACTACTGTATTTCTCTAATTTTGATAGCATTATGTGTTTTGAAATAATGTATTGGGAGCTCTGCTAAATACTATATACAAAGGATCTTTGTTCTACAAAAGAAAGCCCTTTGAATAGTGTAAAGTTAAATCAGAAATACAACATTGTTTACATATCCGCAAGCACTCTTCCGCACTATATGGGACGAGTTTTTTATAACTGCCGTAATCTTTATAATGTATTACCAAATAATATAAAAAACACTGTTAATATTAAGTTTTATAAAAAGTAAAATAAAACAATCTTATTACAGTGTTGTCTCTATTCAGTCGAGGAATTTCTGATACATCTCAATAAGTTATAAATCATGAACTTAATTATAGAAGCGATATATTGCTATTATTTATGTATCTCTTTCTTAATATCGCGAAAAATTGTAAGTTGTATTTGTATTGTTATATTGTACATCGTTCAACTGTTTGAATAAAGTTTAAATTATTATTACTGGGTCAATTATTTGAGCTTCCCATCTGAGATCTTTTTAATAATTTATTTAGCACCGCTCTGCTCTCACTTACAGTTTTGAAGTTGTTGGTTATTTGTGAAGCCATATATTTTCTTCGACTTATTTAGTTTCCTTAACTTGGTTCCCATTGTAATGTCAATTTTCGGATTTTTTATAAAATAAATATATGTTTGCGTGTTATGGCGCTCCAGCTGGAAGAATTTACTAGACCGCCTAAATAATATTAACGGGGATACGTATTACTCAGGTAAAATCAATTTTATCTCTTAATGCTATTTATTAAAATAATAATAAACATGGAACAGTAATTTACCTTATTTGAAATCTATCTGCTACACGTCACTCTAACTGCTATCTAAAGTTACTAATTGATGCGCTCTCAACGGCTACTATTACTAAGCGCTCAATTTAAAGTATCAAGTGATTTTTACTACCCGCAACTATACTTATTTATATAAATCTATGCCAGGTATCTCATTTATACAGTGGCGCATGACAGTATTGCACATGTATAGTATACGGCGTTTTGTGAATCAGTAAGAATGAAGATGATTATTTTAAATATATGCGTGAGAGGTATAATGTGTGGGCATCGATCTTGGCGATGAAAGAAAGAAAGGAAATTGGAAGAATGAGAAGGAAGTATATGAAAACTGTGTTAGTTGTGGAAAAGTCGACTATGAGTGAAATAGAGTTGCAGAAACTGAATGATGATAAATGTTGGGTGTAGGAGTTACGAAGATGGAAAAATACGAAAGAAAGCTGATAAAGATGATGAGGACAGAAGTGTAAGAAGGGTGTATATGCAATCAATGATGGAAATAAAAAAGGGGGATGATAGCATCGATTGCATCAAGTTGAAAAATAAGAATAAGTGTTGTTGAAATAATAAGAATAAGTGGATACAATAAGAAATATGAATTTTTTATGGTTGAAGGTATTTGACCAGAATATTTGAGATCACGAAGTGTGAAAGAAAAGAGAATGCTAGCAAAGTTTAGATGTGATAGCGAGGAAAGAGGAAATCAGTATTGGCTGAATGATAGGGAATGAAGTTGTAGTTGTAAGGCTGAAGTTGTAACTGAAGTTGTAAGTGACACAGAAGTAGTGCAGAAAATAATGATTGAGGTTAATAAGAGGAAGATGTCATTGTGATGAATGATGGTGGGAAGTCTGTGTAGTGGAAATGGTGGGGTGGAGGGATGCAATATTTTATATAATAAGCAAATATTTTAATAATAAGCTATGAACAGAATGTGGGGGTGACAATGTGTGGAAATAGGGTTTGTTAGGGTCATCCGAAATCTTCGGAGCAGCTGTTTCACGAGTAATTATTGCCAGTTGACCTTCGAAGGGAGATGGCGCAATAAGAAGAAGAAGAAGAAGAAGAAGAAGAAGAAGAGTAAAAGGTCTAGCGACCATTTATTTGACTTTAATTCATTCTATTAACAATTTTGAACAATCCTTCAACTCATTGAATAGAAATGAAATCTAGACAAAGTTAAAGTCAATTAGCGACAACATGAGTGATCATGTTAATTTATTGGATTTAGATCTGTCGATCAACCCTTACACAATTATTTCAATATAATAATTAATAATAGATCTTACATTCTCGTGTTTATGTCGATTGCCATACTATCCAATATGAACGCAAGAATAAAGTCGCGAACCAAATTGCTTTACTAATAGTTTTTAATTGGCCGATAGTAGGCCCACGACTACTCCTTATATTGGCTCGTTCAGGAATGTTTTTAGCCGTCCCCCAATTCGAAAACTGCAGCCTTTGGCCTTGACATTAACTTGACTTACTTTGGAATGCAGTTACTTCCATCGCTAGCCAGCGCGTGTGTGAAATTAACATATTTTTCTTGCATATAATTTCAGTGTTTTCAAATATTAGAAATAAGGTTACCAGCTAGTTACTCTCGATTTGTTATATAATTTAATTTTATAATTCTATACTTCCCATAAGTATCTCGAGAAGGTTGCGAGGTAATTACGCTAGATTTATATTTAATTGAGCCCTTATATTTTCACTACGCGGCAATATACGTAACTGCTACACAATCGTAAATTTTACGAATATTATAAAAACCACGATTTGAATAGTGTATTTTCACAGAACACAAATACAAAACTAAAGATTAGTTGATTAAATAAAATAAACTAAAGTAACATAAAATTTTATTAAGAGGCGTATTGAGTACAATAATTCCAGCTTGCGTTCTTCATATCTTCTGGCTCCTGGTTTCATATCATCTGGCAATTAGGCTCCTCGCGCGTTTTTACATTGCACTCAATAAGTGGTGGTCATACGTCTTACTTTACTCGGACAGTAAAAACCAATTTTACATTTTTCATTATCAAGGACCGTAATTTTATCTACCTTGAGTATTTCACAAATATTTTGGCGAAGATTTCGACGCAAACCTAGAATGCTTATTCTGTGCTGTATCCAAGGTTGTGCAAGCCGATGGGCCAATTCAATCGTGTATTCTTCTTGTGATAAAGATTTTTCATCCTTCTTAATTGTATTGTAGTAAAATGCTATATATGAATTAATATTGACGGAATTTACTATTTCGTAAAACACTCATAACGGCCATCTTCTAGTTTTTTGACTACAACTCGTATTACAAGAAAGTTGATCAAACGTGTTAATCCCTCTTTTTGTATTACTATAATTTAAAATTATCATCGATTTACCGTCCTCTTTACAAATTTCCGCTCCTTCATGCAGTCTGAATAGCAATTAAATGCATTTATTCTTTTTTGGCCTGTAACGCACCAAAGTTTTCACTTTACCAGAATAAAACATTTTGAACAGTTTTAGGATATCTTATCTTCTTTTCTAATAGGTCTGGGGGCATAACTCTTTTATTTTTTCTTATTGTTCCTAACATTGTAAGATTGTATGGTTCTTCCAGTAGCTCACTAGCAAGGCCAACCGAACTGAACTAATTTTCCGTCGTGATATTTCGATTGTTTTCGTGAAGAGAGTTTGTTAGTTCTTTTACGAAATTATTTTCTACTGGTAGACTCTCCTGATTTTGTTTCTCTTCCTAAATATAGACAGGTGTTAACTAGGTAATTTGATGAAGAATCGCATAGCACGACAATTTTTATCCCATAGTTGTATGGTCCGTTGGGTATAAATATATTGAATGGACATTTGGCACGGAAACCAGAAGGCGTTCCTCTATAGTCAAGTAAGGCGATGGTTTATACGATGTTCTGCAAGTCTCACTGAACACTTTCTATTTCTCTCCTCTCTGCTTTTATATCGTCAAATATAAGACAACTATAAAATGAACCAGAAATAATAAAATCAAACATTCGTTTGATATTCGGCTATATTTTTGATATTCGGACATCGGCTATCCTTTTTCACAGCAGGATCAACACCGCCAAAAATGCTATAAGTTCCTGTTTATAAACAAATGATAACCAGGATTCGGCTTTGACATACGCAGCACGTTGTCTCGTAATTCCTTCATTAGTGTCTTCAAGAAATATGTCGAGTATGTCATTGGAAATGAAGTAACAAGAAGTGATCATCAACACTTACACACTATGCAGTTCTTCCTTTCCTGCCTATCAAGAATGAATAATATTTCTACTAGCTGTTCTGTTAGATCTCAGCGACAATTCGACCGATCATTTATCGCCGTCTTTTCCTTTCAGCTTAGTTGCTTTGGGCGTAATTTTGCTCGGCTCCACCAGCGATATTTTAGACAAGGTTTTGTTGAACAATCCTTTCGTTTCTTATTCAACAGTTTGTGTTGTCCCTGTTCAATGTCAGCATCATTATCTCTAAAATCCTGCGTGGCTGTTCTGATGTCCTTATCGAAATCTCTGTCAACATCGTCATTTTAAATTAGGCTCCTCGAGTTCCAAATTATCTTCTTCCCAGTCACTTCCACTTTCACTATGAGGTTTTCAAATGCTATCTTCTTCATTCCTTATTTGTTCAAGTTCTTTCCGTTTTTCAAGTTCGGACAAAGGTCTGTTAGACGCCATTTTACTAAAATTTCAATTATTACTATAAAAATAATAAATTAGGATTCACTTGTTGGCAGAATTAAATTTTTAGGGAACTGTGCAATTTTCAACAGCTATACGTGAACACTATTCCGTCATAAAATTTACGACAATATTCCGAAATAACAATAATGATAAATAATCACAGACATGCACACACACTAACTTTTAGCTCATGCCTAGTTAGGAAGGTACTAAGAAGGGCACAACGGTTAGTTAATCGGAAGAGCCCGAAAATTATCGAAAATACGGAAACCGTGGTAAATTTTACGATATTGTATTCTAGCCACTCACTGCATTTCACATTTTTGAATACATTTGCTACAAGATCCAGCAAGAAGTACAAATGTTATTTATATCCTAATATTATTATTAACAAAGTATTAGCATTAGTTATTGTTAGTAAATGGGTTAGTGTACAAAGTATTAGGAACCAGTTATAAAAGTCCCAATAAATAGATTCTACTGTATATTAATTTGTTGTACAATTCATACATTCGTTGTTTTCAGATTTTTCTTTCATTCTGAACATAATTCTAGGTCAAAACTCGTCGATTTTTATTATTTGTCTGCTAAGAACAGTAAATGGAATAGCAAACAAGAGAAAATAGGAGATTTATGACTTTCCCCTTATTGTGCTGTTAGTAGTTCGATAGAATTATGACTTCGCTAGCCCATAATCTCCAAAGTTTTTTCAACGTCACGTACGGAACATTTCTATATTCCAGCGGCTCCTAATCGTTATTATCATTTATTTGCATTTTTATTTCACGTTGGAAAATGTTGGCCTTTGTACCATTTAGATGACTTTTATAATAATCAAGATGATGATTTAACTTTGTATATGGGTAAACCTTATTTTCACACTGATTTACTAGATATATAGATAAATAAATATATAGCTTTAGCTTTATTGAAATAAAAGCAATCATTGCATAAAGTGACGTAATTAGAATATTATAATATGCTAGGTGACATACATATCAATTTCACATGTTTAGTATTTCAAAACAAGATATCTTACAGTAGCAAGCGTAGCTTGAATTTTTTATTATATTGGTGAGTCAGTTAACGCTATCAAAAAATACGCACGCGCGATCTTCGTGGTGTTAGCAAATACGCACGCCCGACCTTCGTCGTGTTTACAATAAAATCTAGCATGCTCGCGGCAAAACTTTAGTATACGAGTGACGCTCGTCCGGATTCACATCGCCATAGCAGCACAGCACAATATAAGGTACACGATAGCCGAACGTATCTGCTTGGTGTCCGGGTACCTACGCTACAATGCCGATTATACCACGATTTTTGAAGACTTTGCGGCGCGGAATCTTGATAGACCTATTCCTACGGGACAGATGGTGTACAAACTACACAAGAAGTTCTTACAAACCGGGTCAGTTTTAGATGCGCCGCACAGTGGTCGGCCCTCCACCGTAATCATAAAATAGAATATGCAACTCGTTGCCCAAGCGTTCATCGAGGCATCAACCAAATCTGTATGTCTTACATCTCTTGAATTAGTGATATCGCACCGTAGTTTACGTCGCATGTTAAAGAAAATGAATATGCTTTGTTATCGTCCACGTTTGTTGCAGGTGTTAACTGAAGATGACCCTGATCGTGGGCTTGAATTTTGCGAGTGGTACAGTGGGTACACGGAAGACTATGCAAAATTTTACCGATCCATTCTGTGGATCGATGAAGCGCAATTCAAATTGAATGGTCGACTTAACCGTCATAATTGTACTGGACATGCTCGCGGCAAAACTTTAGTATATGAGATCCATCATGAGATCCATCATGTAACCATTACAAAACAGTTAAATGTTCCTGGTATAACAGTGTGGGGTGTAATTCATGCGGATGGTATCGTCGACCCGTATTTCTTTTATGGAACGGTGATTGCGGAAAATTATCTGAAACTTCTCATGGATTTAAAGGGAGAACTTGAAAATAATCCGTGGTTAGAAGGTATTCGATATTTTGAACAGACAAGAGGGAGAATCGAATGGCCAGCACGGTCGCCAGATATAACGCCGTGCGATTTCGCCTTGTGGGGAGTCCTGAAGGATGAAGTATTCGCCACACCAATACGTGATATCGAACATTTGAAAACGAGAATTGAAGAGGATTTCGAAGCTCTCCGTGGTAACCCAGAATTCTTTCGAACAACATGCTTTTTCGTGCTCAAGCGATGCCGAAAATGCATTGAAGAAGGTGGTATGCAGTTTGAACACAAGATGTAACGCATAAAATTTATTTTCTATAGTTATCGAAGTTTTGTTCAACAATAAACTACGTTTTTGCATCCCGTCATTGTTTGTTTTTATTAATATGCAAATCGGTTAACTGATTTTTGCTGCACCCAATATAAAGTTCATCTTCAGACTAAAACTGGCACGCGTCAAAAGCGGCATTAGCAGAAACAATTAATTAATGAAACCCAAATGTTTAAAGGTCTAATTATATGCATTATATTGCAAATAGACGTACAATTTATAGTTTACTATTTACAATTACTTAGTTTTAGTTCTGATATATAAGACTGACTAGTTTATCATTAAAATGAGATTTCGTACTTAGACGTTACGGTGGTCGTTTTTTTTTATTTGCCACTCGCTGTTCTAAATTTAAGTTACTCCACGCTTACCAGTATTTAATTTAATTAAATACGGTGGACAAAAATTAAAACATTGCTATCATCAAGCCAACAAGTATAAAAAGCCCTTACAAAGTTCATACTTGTTCAGTGTATTTTATTTGTGTACACTACCTTCCAAAATTAATCTTGTATCTAAAGGCATCTAAAGTAATATGAGATCAGCTGTTCTCACCTAATGAGCGTAGCAGATTAGAGCTAATTGGGAAGAAGTCACGATCTAGCCCGGGAATGATTCGTTTGAAATAAACAAAACAGAGAATCGGTACACAGAAATTTTTAAATAGTGTAGCTCTATAGCCACAATTGGTTTCCCACCCACACTTTCTTGTAACCAATTCTCACCCATTCATCCGCACTCTTCTTTTTCATACCTTCTTTTGTCATTTTCTTTTGCATCTTCATCTCTGTTTTTGTCAGATCTTCTTCAATATATTATATATGCAATGTCCATTTAGTAACATGTTTCGTTGCATGATCTCCATCTTTGCCTCTCATGTTTCTAATTTAATTATTACTGACCTCGCTT
>WYDF02026960.1:0-12956 GCA_009867245.2 Adranes taylori
AACTGTTCTTAATCAATTTTATCTTAAAGATGCTTCCTACGTTGATTAAAAAAATTGTAGAAATACAACCTTAAAATTATCGGACACAAGGATTAGGGAAATTTTGTTCTAGAAAGCTTCACGTCTTTTTCGTAGATACGTATTTTTTCTTAGAAATACAAATATGTGCATACTGTTTAATTTTACGATGATGTTCCGCAAAAATCTTGCACAATTGTAACTGTTCCGTGATTTTAAAAAGCTTAAGAACCACTATATTAGAGAAATATTGGTACATCTAAAGTTTGATGTCTTTAATATTGACTTATCTATAAAAGGACCTATTATTTAAGATTTGCGTAAAGAGGAAGCACCAACATGAAAATAATTAACACGAATTTTTTCACACAATTTAACGGTAAACTAAATCGATTCCTCTACAATGGGACCGGTGTATTGTTGTTTTTAATGTTTTTGAGTTTTGCAGTGGAGGGACACTTTTCTCCGGATTGATACGAGTTTTCGTTCAAAAACTTTCAAATTCTAGTGATACAGGTGAACCGATCAGAAGTAGAACCCCTTCTGTAAGCTGTGAACGCGTTATAGATTTTAAACAAAAATATATTTGGGAGCAGATGCTTTAATAATTACAAATTTAAACTAGCTATGTTATTTTTAAGTAACAATTTTTTTTTAATTGTTGCACAAAGATATTTCAGCTTTGAAGTCCATAACTTTCTGCTTTTACATTTTTTCCATTAATTTTCATATAAAATAAGTGAATCATAGGCCGTTGTTTTTGTTTGAATTTTAAGTTATATCAAATATTAGAGCAGTGGTTCTCTACCGGTGTTCTCTACCGGTCTCTAGCAGTGTTCTCTCATGGAACACTAGTGTTCCATGAGGTTAGAGAAAGCGTTCCGTCAAATTTGAAGTTATAAGTTTTCATTACAAGAAGACGAAAAATTCATTAGATCGTACTTTCACAATGAAATTTATCAAAACAACAGTTGCCGAATTTTGGATTCCTGTTTAAATTGTGTTTAAAACGATATTTGAAAATACATTTTCAGAAATGTGAATTTCTTATATGGAACTACTTAGATCAATTTATAATCTAACTTCTATAAATGTTCTTAATCAATTTTGTCGGAAAGATGTTCCCCCTACGTTAATAAAGAAAAATTGTAGAAGTACAACTTTAAAATAATAATCCATTTTCTGCGATCAACACAATTTGAAAGTTTTCGTAAGAATAATAAAGAGTTCATAACATTTACATCAGATCATACTCCGAAAATGAAATTTAGCAATTTCTGCTAATTCGTGCTCGTGCACAAATTTCATAAGAGGGTCATCTAGGTGGTTGATAACCCTGTTAGCCATTCCTATTACCACACGGCCATACATTGACTCAATACTCAGAAGCCCTCGGCCACCTTCATTTCGCGGAAGGTAAACACGACGCACGGAAGACCTAGGATGGATGCTCCGATTAATATGCATCACTTTCCTTTTAGATCGGTCTTGCCGCCATTTTATAATACTAAAACAATTGTTCTCTTTTTGCTCATTCTCATCGCCGGTCTTGAATATTCTGGCATCATCCCTTCCAACATCAAATACATATATTTTCTGTTATATCTACTTTTACTTCTTCTTTCATACATCTGTTGCATTTCTATAACCTTCAACCTCTGTTCAACCCCATTCTCACTTTTTCTTATTTCACACATTCTATCATACTACTCATACATAGACCATTCACACTTCTTATATAGACTTCTTCTCTTCTGCCCTCTTACATACCATGGCTTCTACGTATACTTTTTTAATAATCCTCTGATTCACATCAACTATCACTTTCCTTTCATACCATACCAACATCTTTACTCCATATAACCAACCTTTTACTTCATTCAGCTCTTCTAACACAATTTCACTCTGTGTCAAATTCTCCACTCCTAATATTCTATTCATATACCTCATTATCATTCCTTCCAATTCCATTCTCTTTTTCACCACCCACGCTTCCACATCCTAGAAATAATGCTCCTGGCACATGCTTTCAAAATCATCGTCCTCATATTTACTGACTCCGAAATTCTCCTTCCACGCATACCACATCCTTTTCGCATACCACATCCCACACGTCCATTCCCCGATCCGTTCATACTTTTCACTAGATATTTCATTTCTTTTACCATCCCGATTAGGTTTCCATTCATTGAAAAAACTTCTTTTTCACTGTCTCATCATTACTTTCGTTTTAACCGCATACTTTCGTTTTAACCAAATGCCCACTCATAACTTCAACTTCCTCCATAACTTGCTCTCTACTGTTCGCCATACACACAACATCCGCTCCGCATATCCCAGAGGCCATATCTGTTCCCCTCCTAATAATACTTCCTCTAAGTCGGATAAATAAATGTTAAATAACCTCCCCCTCAACGGCCATCCTTTCCTTGCTTCCCCCCCCCCCCCACCCCGCAACCCTAGTCACCCTAAACCATTCTGACACACATTTACCTACTCTCGCCCCCACCTTTGCATCCGCATATAAACTTCTCCGCCTATAATGGCGAATCAACACACATCCTTGCTGATATCCCTACTTCACTCATTCTCTTCCACAGTTTCTTTCTCACAAATTTTATCAAACGCAGTGTTCAGGTCTCCTCATTTCTTGTCTCCTCAAAACTTTTATATCTTATGTGAAATTGGGACTGAAAATTGGGCCACCTTATTTTATTATTTTATGCTCTCTAATTTGGCTATCAATGACAATATGAATTGTTGCTCTTATGATATGACATAGACTGTGAAAATATTTTATATCTCACGTTGTAGTTTAGACTTTTATTAAATAGCCTATATCAGATATTGACATCAGTAGCTCCTGAACATCTTTTAACAATAAATATTTTTAGATCATATGAGTGTCTCATAAAAAATGTTAATACACGCAATTATAATACACCGAATCTATTATGTCTGTTCCATCATATATAAGAAAATAGATAGCACATTGCTTGGACTAAACCAGGTGCATAACAAATTGGATGTGGAACTTATAGAATAGATCTTTGTGGAACTTCAAAGATTGTTCATATTTCCTATCAACATCAATAGAGTATTTAATTATAGACCTCTTTTTGTTTATAATAATTGTATTAAATATAATTAATTCCACATGTATGATATTCAAACGATTTAAAAATTATTTATAAGTACGTACAAGTAACGAACAGATGTGTTTTTCCAGTCTCGTCTCTAAATATATTTATGCATTTCCCGTGTCATGCAGTTTGAAATATTCAAACTCCGACGGAACGCGAGTAGAATGTCGATTTAAATATTTGATGCTCATCCAAAAAGTGAGAAAAGTTTACTTCCGTACAGGAACTTCTGGACAAATGCCAAATATTGCGAACATACAATTCATGCTCCGAAAGTTTCTTATCGAATCTGTTGTAAATGCTTTCCCTCGTTTTTATTTTCTTTTTATTAGTTTCGGTGAATTATTTACCGCATTGCAGATTACTTGGCACTTAATTAACTTCAAATATATTATGCTAGCAATTTGCCAAAATGTTTCACAATTGAGATGAATCAATATTTACTTAACTTATGATACATATGTATAGATAAGATTGTCATTGTTTTTTTTCTTACATACAGTGGCGTACCAAGGTCTGGTGGTACCCGCTGTGGAGTCTAAACATGTAATCTCTATGTCCACCACAATATAAAGTGAAATTAATTAAAACTTTTTTTTTATTCAATTTGTTAACTCATAACAAATTATTTAAATCAGCGTATCCCACCCGTACAAAACTGATCATCCTTAAGTCCTATCCTGAATTGATGAGACGGATACATACCATGATCGTTTCTTAATTAGCAAATGAATGAAATAATGCCCCGATTGGTAATACGTAAAGTACTAACTAACGTATCCTTCGGTATACTGGGATTGATCCTACATAATTTTTTCCCCAGACGCCAGCAAACACACTACTCTGGAAATCGCGAAAAAGATACAGGAAAGGACCTGACCTGACCGCTTTCGAAAAGTTTCTCATTGATATCTAATATTATTTTGCTTTTTTATCTAGACATTTAAGGACACTCATAGAATCCGAAAATATCACCTAAGAAATAATACCACAGATTAGGCAGCTCGTTAAAGATGAACATTTTATCGGAACAATGACAGAACTTGAAAAGAGTGGCATTCAAAAACATTGTCACAGACTTTCTTGGCAATAAGCGGGCACAGAATTACACCAAAATTGTCCAGCAACTTTTGGAGAGTTTTAAAATGCTTTGTTGTACCATGAGCATCAAATGGCATTTTATACATAGCCATCTTACTGACTTCCCGGAAAATCTTGAAGTTAGTGATGAGCAGGGTGAGCGATTCCACCAAGATTTGAAGGTCATGGAGGCACGGTGTCAAGGTAGATGGGATGTACATATGATGTCTAACTATTGTTGGAGCATCAAACGAGAATGTCCAGAAGTTAATGGGTATGTTTCTCTTTATGTTAATTTTTCTGTTCATTTTCATTTGTATCCTTAATAAATCTCCTTAATATATCTCTCGTATTTACATTTGTTTGTGCATTTTTTATTACTTTTGAGACAAAGAGGGGGTATCCTGTAGCTTAAAAAGTTGACGTGATAGACAAAAACTGCAGTTATTTTTGGATTCATTCAGATGCCAAAGGTTAGCTAAAAACAAGTGACAAATGTAAGTCAACAAAATCTCTCCCCCCCTTCACACCCTCCAAACGCATGGGATCGCCATGATAGGCATTCTTCAAGACGTGATCTGCTGTCACTTAACTGGTGTCACCTCGTCATT
Source organism: Adranes taylori (assembly GCA_009867245.2). Lineage (NCBI taxonomy): Eukaryota > Metazoa > Arthropoda > Insecta > Coleoptera > Staphylinidae > Adranes > Adranes taylori. The sequence continues at coordinate 4,853 of WYDF02026960.1, forward strand.
ACTGTGAATACCTGTCTTCAAGGATGGTACGCAGCTTGTCTCCCGGACCTCCTATCCTTATCTGCCTGTTCCTTCGCTTTCAAAAGACTTACTACAGACCTCGACAGCTGCCCAACATTTCTCTTTTCATATCATACATTTCACGATGTTGCTCATCTATACCGGCTCGCCCAACTTCCGCTGAAGTGGAGCACGTTCCACTTGGTACACGACACCAGTGAGTATTCTGCGTCATCATTATCATCGTTATCGTGAATGCACCTCTTGACATTCGCTTTGCCTATTCAGTTAAGATATGCTTTAAATTCCCCATGCCCAGTGAGCATTTGTGTAAGCCAGTAAGTTGGTCGGCCATGCTTCCTGTTCAACCATGCTTCAAGATCCACTATTTCGATCCACTATTGCGACTTTTCCAATTTTGATTTTTTTTTAAATTTTGTGACTTTTGAAAACTCATCGGTCGTGTGCTGCTGCCAATCTGCCGTCCAGGTTTTCCGTTCGCAGACCTGGTCTGCCGATTTTGTGACCCCTGCTTCTTGTGCCCTGTACACGTTTCTTCTCTCTTCAAGCAGTATGTCCATAGAGATAGAACCGGCGATAACTTCGATCGCTGCTCTAGAGGTCGTTCTATAAGCTCTACTCATTTGAAGATTTACTCCCCAGTTGGCTTGACGTAATTTACTCCTGTTTTTCTTGACCTTTACGCATTGATCAATTACCAGAGCGGCATAAAGCAATGTGGCTTGTACAGATATAGCGAACAGTTTCGTAGCAATGAATCCAGACCAGCAATATTTGACATTATTCTGCAAAAACCTCGCTCGGTATTGGAAGCATTCCCTATCGCATTTAAGATGTGTTCCGTTTAGTAAGGATTACCTTCTACTATAAAGCATAGATTCTTGATTATCTTCTTACTGTGATATCCCTACCTGTTACGTTTAACATCTTTCTCGCCGGAGAGAGCCATGCCGCTTCAGTCTTGTGCGATGCCAGCCGCAGACCTTTACGTGTTAATAAGTCTTGTATTATGTCAACTGTGTGTTCGAATGCATCTTTGACGTGCTCATCTTCTCTTCCTATGAGCTATGAGCGCGGTGTTAACTGCCTACGCCAATATTCTTATACCTCGAGGGACTTCCAGGAACAAGACCGCGTTCTAGGCGATATTCCATAACAGAGTCTTGTACGGAACCTTACGGGAACCCATCTGTAAATTCGTAGGTCCTCGGAGCAATGTCATATATGTTTCCTTCCTCTAAGGTTGCTATGTAGTAGTCGAAGAATTTTTTCAGATATACCAAAGTCATCTAGCGCTTCTATTATAACTGACCATGGGAGCATATTAAACGCATTACTTATATCTAGCGTCGCAATGATGCAGGGTTTGCGCATACCTGGTAGCCCACAATTTGTTTCAGCTGCGATATCCTGTACTGCTCTGATCGCGTCTATGGTTGATCGTCCTCTACGAAATCCATATTGCCATTCCGACACGTCCGTCTTCTCATCCAGCTTCGCATTTATTCTAGTCGCGATGACTCTCTCGAAAAGTTTACCGGCCACGTCTAAAATAAGCCTGTACGGCTATGGTTTGTCCAGTTCCTTATCCTTCTTGGGCATAAGTACTAGGTGGCTCTCTTCCACCCCTTGGTCTAGACATTTGCCTGTCCTCTGGATTCTTTTCGGCGAGAAGCTTGTTCACTCCGCTGGAGACTCCATCAGGTCCGGGAGCCTTTCGCGTAGCTATACTTTTGCTAGCTTTTCCTACTTCTTCGTATACTTTATTTCCCTTCGCTTAAATTCTTGTTGCCCCTTATCGCAGCATGCGTAGTTTGTGACTCTGCCTTTATGCCACTTCATGTTTGCTGGGATTTCTGTGGATATCTAAATTTTGCTGAGTTGAACGAGGTGTTGAAAACCTCTGACATATGGATCGTTTGCTAATATATTTTTATAAGTAAGAACACCTTCGTCCTTATAGCCAGTTTGCGAGGAGCTATGCGATCGCTGCTTGCGCGTTCTATATGTACAAGGGAAAGGTCGCCTCAGTTGGGTGCGAGTGTTGCATGCAGACAGCACGACTCAGCTCGTCAAGTCTTCGCAGTACTTCAACCCTCAAGTTTCGCGCAGTACTTCAACCCTCACGGTCGACTTAAATATTATTTATTATTCATCATTCTGATATTTTAATGTTTCTCCTTTTTGCATCGCTTATCTAGTTTTTCCGTCAATAATTATGTTCAATATATGTTTGTATAGAATCAAATGGTTTTATTTTAATTACATCAGGCGTAGTTGCACCCCGTGGATTACACACAACGTAAGGTTCACTTCAAGGATTCCATCCAATTTTTTACAGATGATTCGAAACTTTCCTCAAATTCTTCCTTCGGCTGTTTTTGCTATTCTCTCAATATAAATTTGTCCGTAAAAAGTCCAGATTTTTTTGATATTTTTCCCACGCAGGCCTTGGCTATTCTAAAGTGTATTGAGTTGATCCTTACACTTAATCTCAAACAATTAGTAGTTTTCTCCGATGCTCGTAGCATCATCCTATCCTTAGACGTAACTATTTTGCCTTTCATAATAATGTTAGCAACAAGTTATATTGGATTCCTGGTGATAGCGGAATTTATAGAAACAAGAAGGTGGATTTGATTGCCAAATCAGGTCATTCGAGGAATCTCCTTCTCTTCAAAATTGATCATCTCCTGCTATATTCAGCTATTAAGAAGAATATTTTCTCTGAGTGGCAAACATGATGATCGGATTCCTCTATTTTAATAGGGAAAAGGTTATGTTCATTAAATCCTGTTTTTAAAAGTAAACCTTTAAAAACAGGTTTCAATGTTTGATGTAACATGTACATTTAAAACATCTACTATTAATAGATTAAGATTAACGGGGCATTCTCTATGTCCTGCTCACCTATTGTGTTCAATTAAATTATAACACGAACATTTGATAAATAATAAATTCTTAGAGTTTACCTTTTATCTAAAGATTTATTGAAATAGATGATAAAAATTTATGTCTACTATTGAGGTTAGAAAAGAAAAGAAAAAAGAGGTAGAAGGAAACATTTGTATTCACTTACCCAAATGAATCCATTCTAACCCATTCTTCTTAATATCCTGATCACTATGGCTGTACGACCCATCATCATCATCATCATCACACAGCCAACTGCGTCCACTGTTGGACATAGGCCTCCCGTAAACTTTTCCATTCCATCTACAGGCTTTTTTTTAGCCATACTCTAACCACGCTGGCCATTGCGGGTTGGTAGAGGGAAATCGAGGATAATGGGAAGGAAAAAATTTTGGGTTTGGGTGGATGAATGGGGAGAGGACAATGCTTTCCACCGTATGGTCTTGGAAGATAAACCAATGCTCGCGTGGGCAGGGGCGCGTCCCAGAAGTAGATCTATCATCTATTGGGAATATAGATGAGTATCTACCCGCTACCCAATAAAGATCTAATTCAAAATATAGATTCAAAGATCAAAATATAGATAGATAAAGTACGACCCATATAAAGATCTAATAACTTACTCTGTTAATATTCAAGTCGGTGATAGGCTTTGCGTGCAAAACAGGCCGACTCTAAAGAAGTATAAGACTACTTTTTTATGACAAAATACAGTTTTCTTTTCAATATATTTTATTTATAAATCTTTAAAACAAATTTCTAGCTGTATAATAAATTCATAAAAGAACAATATATTTATAGATGTATTATTTTGTTCCAGATAATTTGTAGAATTTATATTAATGTCACGTTACTATATAACTGTTGAAGCCTATACGTGTCTCCTAATATAGATAGAATTATTTGCACAAGCAGTATATATATATACATATATATTATAACTGAAATATTAGAATACTTAATGAAGTAGCAGTTGATGATTATCTCAAACGCCATCGACTCAAATATTTTGATAATCGTTTCACGGAATACTAATTATGGTTTAATATAATTAAATTAACGAAGTAGTAGCAAATGTCTTATTAAAGCCAATTTTAATAAGTATAGGTTATGTTATATATATGATATATAACTTTTTAGCAAATTATTGATTTCATGATAAATATCAATAATTAATTATTTCTTTCATAAGCTTAATTAATTTATAATTATTTCGCTCTTAAATTCCACATTAAGAATTGCATGTTTGTCAATTATATAATTTCGAGAGTTAACCTTGTAAGTTTTTACATAAAAATACAATAATAGAACAAACATTTTTGGAACAAATTGTTTTATTGCTTTTCATACGTTTTTTGAGCCTTCTAATATTTTTACAAGCGTTCGAAGCATTTTTTTCTGCCCTGATCATTCTATCTCCAAAACATAATATTTGAACAGTCCAATAACTTCTTGAAGTGAGGAGAATCGCTTCCACACATTTTTCTTTGACCCTCGTGAACACAATCGAGTTACTAGATGCAAGGATTATGAATAAGAGATTGGAATATGAGGTTAGAATGACAGGGGTGATTTCGTACACACAAAGTGGTTTTATGAAGGGGAGTGGAACTGTTGATAATATTATAACTTTGAACTATGTTCAATCAACAAGTAGCGAAAAGAAGGAAGCTATATTTGATGTTTGTTGACTTGAAATCGGCCTTTGATAGAATTAGTGGGAAATTTGTAGGAAAGAATGGAAGAGGTGGGGATTTCGAATGGAATGGTAAGAATGTTGAAGAGGATGTATGGGTGAGAGTGAATGCAGAGACTTCTGAGTCGTTTGAGGTTGGAATCGAGGTTAGGCAGGGGTGTCCTCTTGTGCTAGCCTATTTAATATTTATATTTCTGAGTTGAAGACGAACATAATGGTTTGTAAAGGAGGTGGAAGAGAATGCTGGAGCGATGTGTTTGAAGTAGGAGGATATAACATGTAGGTAGTGTAGAAGTATAAATACCTGGGTTATATGATGACGCAAAGTGGTTCATGTATGGAACATATTAGAATGATAATGAAGAGCGCAAGAGACATAATAGAAAGAATGAGGAAAGTGTGGAAATGGAGGTTTGCTGAGTCCGTAAAGATGAGGTTAATGATAATGGATGTGTGTGTGAGGAGTGTATTGATGTGTAGGGCTGAAGTACGGTCAGTTTGTGAAAGAGACGTGATTAAGAGTGCAAGCAGGTTGTATCATAAGGATTCTTGGTGTTGACAGATCGACTCTTTACGAAATTGTGCTTTAAGAGAACGACTGGAATAACAAATGCTGGTATTAAAAAGATGGTTAAATTTCCGAGTAAAGTGTGGTTGGATCAGGAACAGAGATTGGTTAAGGAAATTTATCTAGAGGGAATGAATGAAAGGGATAATGGGGGAAGTAAGAACATGTGGTTATAAAATAGAAAATAAATATATGAATTGGGTTGTCTATGAGTAAATGGAGTGAAAGGATTATAGATGGAAAGGGTTTTTGTGAATGAGGTTATTGAGAGAGTATTGGAAGTGGAGAAACAAGAGAGGTATGAAAGGTTAAAAAGATGTAGGTTTAATGATAAATATAATTTAAAGAAGAAAAAATTTGTTAAAGGAGAAAAGCACTGACAAATTATTTATTAAAGATGGCTGAAATGCAATTTTAAAAATTTCTGCATAATATTTTTTATAATTCTAGGTCGAAATATGTTTCTAAAGTGAGAGTTGGAATCTTGTTTTCAGTAAATGTTTTATGATGCTCTAAATTTGAAGATCTTGCTGTGAGTTGCGATTGCATGCGAGAAAGTATGTCAAATGCAATTTGGCAATTTGGTTTCTTCGTCTAGTGCCATCTCAATTACTGAAATTGGACAGTAATTGTCGCAAATTCTTTGCAGAGTGTCGATACTGGTCCAGTCTCGAATATTCTTCAACCGTGAATACTTTCCGACGTCTCTTTCCCTCAAATTGGAGAAAATCATATCTTTGAGCGTAGATATGTCCCAAGTACCGAGTTTTTTTTGTTATTCCATCTAAGTCTCTGTTCATTAACCTTAGTTCTTCTTCATTACGGAGCTCTTCAGCATCCTATGCATCAACCACATTTCGAACGCCCCTAAGCGGTTCATCGAGCTCATCCCTAGGGGCCCACGCTTCCATTACATATAAAAACACCGTGTACATATTTACCTTTACAAAGCGATGTTAGGAGGTGTTTCATCAAGAAATATCTTTCCGGTCATCTTAATGTGGTCTTGTATCACAACCTCGAGATTTAGATAATATTTTTATTCAGCATCCAAGATATATAAACCGGTATGGTTTGCTCATAGACATGAATATTTATTTGCGACTGTGGTAATCGTGAAATGATCTTCGTTTTTTTATTGTTTGAGTTTGAGTTTCTCAAATTGTCACCCTTTCTAATTAGGACATTCTAGTGAATCTGCCAGTTTCGTCGGCACTTCTCTGCTTCGTATTTCAACGGGTATGTTGTTATTTCCTAGTATCGATGTTACTTGTTCCCAGTACATATTTTTTATAAATTCCTGTTTGGAATATGCTTATTCTGTTTGCACACGCTTGTTTGGCATATGCCTATCGCTCATTGAAATCATCTGTAAGAATGTAAATATTACTTCTTGGTTGACGTTCCTTAATATTAATTTGAAAAATACCAATACTTGCTTCTATTTAGATTTCGTTTGACTAGAGAAAATTACTTTGACCAAAATTTCTATAATTTTAATTATATTTTACTTTTGATCTTCCTATAATGTATTTTTTTATGCTTGCATCTTTTATCCTATCAGTTCCTCTTCAAGTTTTTTAATCTTTCTATTAATAGATATTTGAGGAGCTTTTAGTGCCTCCATTAATTCCAAATTCCCAAATTGTAATATCTAAAACTGATTCCAATGGCGCCTGTGGAAACAATTTATTTGCCAAATTTGAAATTCCATCATCACCTGGATCTTTTCTCTTATTTAACTTATCTACCATGCGTTTAATTTCACTAAAGTCTATTGGAATAAAATTTATAAACACACTATGTTTAAGCACAATTAATGAATTTTCTACCGCTTCTTCAACACATTTGATTGATTTATCGGAATTAGTAAATGGTTTCTCAAATTTCCGCTCTTTCAGGCGTTCTATAAAAAGGAGGGGGTTGATAAAGCTTAATACCTGATAGCAGAAATGGCCATCCACTCGCGGTTCATTGCAAATTTTTTTGAACTTAATCTCTCATAGATGTTAGACATCATTTTCGAATTGACACCTATTCACTTAAATAATATAGAGTAAGTCTGTTTTTACTTCCAATACTTCAATATTAGCTCCATATCTATTACGGACGAACAATATTTATTTTTAATAGCAATATCTACTCCTCTACTTTCTCGAATATCCTTTCTGAGAATTGAAAACCCCAGAAATGTAATTTTTTCACCATTGTCTTATTTCCGTAATAAAAATAACAGAAATTTCCACCTCGTGTAAAAAATTCTAGGCTCACATATATGACCACGAAAACCGTTAGCATTCCATGTGACCATTTTTAAAGATGTCTTATTTTCCTTTCAATGATTTAATAATATTTTCAATTCATCCTGGGAAGAGATTTGTAAGAACATCTTTTATTGTATTTACTAATTCATTATTATCACTTTATGCTATTTGACTACAATTAATTACTTGAGAGTAACTTACATCAGCTTTAACTTTAGCATTTTCAATTCGATCAGCCTTTTCCTTTCCTTTTTCCTTTTCTTTTGGTTGTGTAAACAGGTAGTCATTTTTATTTGTGAAAGAATCTTTAATTCGTCAATCTATTCTGTGTTTAAAAACCATTAATTATGTGTCAAATACCAGACCTTTTGAGACCCAATGAACTTTTGAATGAAGCAGCAAAGTCGCCTGTTTCGTTGATAAGCTTTTAAAAATTATAATTCACAATTTAATTCTTTATTGAAATTACAATTGCAAAGCTATTAAAATTATTAATTTAGTGAAGCATAGTCCGTTCCTTCCCCACTGTCGTTTGATTTATATACAAGTTATTTTTCATTTTTCTTTTGGTGGATGAAAAGACAAGTAGTTGGTTGGTATTACTATCAAATATTGTATTAAATTAGAATAATAGTTGATTGT
>WYDF02026971.1:0-26359 GCA_009867245.2 Adranes taylori
ACTGAGTTGAAATAAATCTTTCTAAATTTCTCTTCATAGTTTCACCCTCTTCCTCATACGTCGATGGTCAACATTGGCTAACCAGACTATACAAACGTTATTTATTGCTTGACCACGGCAGTTAGTTAAATAAGTATCAACTTATTATGAACTCATATAACAATGATCTAAATATGAAAATATAATTTATAATTCACAAAATCAACAATAGCAAAATGCGTGAATTGTCAATAGCAAAATGGGTGAATTGTAAATTTATAAGATGAACGAGATATCTGGTTACAAAAAAGTTACTTATACAGAATTTCGACGACAGTTTGGTGGCTGGTTAAAAATCAACCCCACAGGTGATGCGACTCCACAGGAGTCGGAGCGCAACTAGTGACTAGCTCAGGCCGTCGCTGATGGCATTATCAAAATCCAGGCGCACGCGGAATTTGTACTAAACGGCGGTCCACACCAAATCCCTCGCGAGCTCGAAGCGCAGGTTTCTAATAAATCATGTGGCAGAAGGTAACAAACGACTATTTTTCATCACACAATCCACAGCAGGCCAACAGCCTTTAATTTAGCCCTAGGAATGTCGCGTATAAAATTACCAACACGAAATAGTGCCACATTGGAAAATCTAAATCACTAATCTCATCCAATAGTGTATCACCAAACCAATAAGCCTAACGGTTTAACTTAAATTCAATCTCTGGTTTTGGATTCTGCTTGTTTGAGGTACTTCTAGAAAATTCCAATCGAGTAATGTAATACTTATGCTACTAGGATTCTTGAAGTGTGGGTGGAAAGTAGAGTATTGGATGGAGCAAGTGTATGGGCGGTAAGAGAAACAGAGCGGATAGAAATGACGACAATAAAATACTTGAAAAGGACGTTGAGAGTGAATAAGTCGACACCTAATGAGATTGTGTAGATTTTTTGTTTTGTTTTAAGTAGGAAGTGGAGAAACCTTCAAAAGGCGAAGGATGCCCGTGCATCCATCAGTGTGGGATTTTTACCCTAACTAAAACTCCACTATATGGGGCTTTAGGATTTGTCATCCTCTTCAGCCTGGACCTGGTCGTGGATTGGTACTAGATTTTGTTGCAGGAACGTAATCTTTATAAGTGGAGGCGGTTAAAGGAGGCGAAAAAGATGGTAAAATATGAAAGAAGCATGATGTCAGGGGCGATGTAAATAATTATGAGGAATGTATATATGTGTGATATGTGTGCTGTGTGAAAAAGGTGGAGATGAGCTGAGAAAGTTTAAATATTAGGGCGAGTTACATAAGTCTGTAAATATAGATTGTCTGGCGCCCAGTTAAACAAGACCGGACGCCTCATCCAGGGTAAGAACTTAAGCCAACCGCCAATGAGCCTGAGAAATCCCGACCTATCCGCGGCATACCAACTTTAGCAAGAGTAACTCTCGTTCCCCAAAGGGAGCGCGTTCCAGTACCCACTTTTATTTTATATTATTTTTAACCCGAAATGTTTTAATCAGTTTATGAAAGTGATGAGGAAATATTGTTAAGCAAATCACACAACGAAGCTGATATTTCAGAATTATCGGACAATGTGCTCTCAATCAGAGAATTTTGTGATATGAATATAGAAAATCCACCATCACTTCCGTCAAAGTTTGCTTATACCAATTTAAGAAAAACAATAAGTTCTAGATTTGATTAGAACTCAGAGTAACCGACATGTAGTTAAATTATGTAGAGAAGATTTTCATCTTTCAAGGAATGAAAAGCCACAGATAATGGAGAAGTTATGGTTTTCTTTGCTCCTCAAATTCTGCAAGGTATTATAAATAAGCCTATCAGCGAATAGTACTGGTCTAAGAACTATTTGATCGAAACACCATTATTCAGGCGTGGCATACATTTCAATGACAATTCCATGTACAATCCTGAAATGCACCTAAATTCGAAACTGAATAAGTTATAGTTAGTATTGAACATCTAAATAAAAATTTTCTTATGCGATTACACCTGAGTGAGATGTGACAATAACCAGTCGTCTTATACTCTGAAAAAGTAGATTGGGTTGTATTCAATGTATCCGTTTGAAACGGCCCAGATTCCGCATTAAATCTTATATGGTGTTCGAATCTAAATCTTGATGTATTTGGTCTACTGTAATTTACACAGGAAAGGGAATAATACTGGATAATTATTACAAAGGCAATGAAATGGGAGTAAAAATTGTGAAGTCTTTGGTGAAACTATAGAATTTAGTTTTTATAGGCAATTTTATATGTCCCCGATGATTGCAAATATTCTATTACAGCAAATAACAAACATACTTCGAACAATTAAATTGAACAGAACAGATGTGCCGAGCGATCTATAAAAGAAGAAACTGAAAAAGGAAGAAATAATAACATGCCAGAAAGGAAAAGTCACCATTATCAATTGGAAGAACAAGAAACACGTTGCCTTGTTGTCACCATTCCCCAGAAATGATAGAAGTTGAGAGAAAACCAGACTGCAAAAAATTTCTAAAAGTATAAATAACGACAACAATTCTATGGGTGGTGTTGACGCAGTTGATCAGCACCTAAGTCACTATCCTATCATCAAAGAGCGCGGCATGATATATTATTATAAAATGTGTCTACGCCTTCTTGGCCAAACAATACGGAAATCTTTTGTTATATATACAAAGAAGGGAGGTTCAAAAAATCTTTTGCAATTTAGATTAGATATCGACGAAAAAACACAATAACAGTCATATGGACGCCCATTAGAAACTCCTTCACTAATATATTTGGCTGGTAGACATTTTATAGAAGCGATAACGCCTACAACAAACAGAGATGGACCGACTCTACAATGTAAAGTTTGTTGCTCACGGAAAACTGCAAGCAGCAAAAAGAATGAAAATGAAACAAGATGTTATTGTCCAGATTGTGATGTAGGATTGTGGCTTGAATGGTTCAAAATGTATTATACCAAATTACTGAATAAATTTAATTTATTGTATTAATAAATATATTCAAATGAAATTAATGAAAAAGTGACAATTTTTTGATCCAAACTCCGACTCTAACCAAAATCCGACTGCCAAGTGGTTAGTAAACGACAGCTCTCCTGGCAGAGTAAAAAATATGCATTTTCAGAATTAAAAACATAGAAGTAATAACATTCAGCATTGTTGTTTCTTTATTATAAATATTTTACTTATAAATAAAAATAATAAAAAATGACTTAATCCTTAGCAGGTACATTAAATGTTCGACCCATGACAATGATAAAGAGAACAGTGTATGATATATAAAATCGCTCACCAAAGGTGTTACTATTTCGGTGACTTTTGCTGGGTGTCGCTTTGCTGGCTGCTTCTGCTGCTGCTGGTAGCCTTTCTTCGAATTCTGAACGTCAAGAACTAAGTAATTCTATTCAAAATCCCGCTGTTTATAGACCTGAGCTGCCACTCAACTTTTGTTCCGTTTTACGGGTTAGGGTTTAGCCAACCACATGACGTTTGATACTCGGTGCGGTTTCCCCACGCAATCCTATGTAAGTATTGGTATACATTCAACCCTATGTAGTACACAAAACACAATTCCTCTCTAGGAAATACTGTACACGTTACAGCAGAAACAGCCAGCGTACGCAGTAACAGCGAAAGCAAGCCAACGCATACTAATCTTCCTTCCGTACTCGCGGGTAGCAGCAAAGAGAGCATCTAACACATACACCACAGCATAAACGGTTAACTTGCGTAGTAATGAGTAGTCACCCATATTATTTTATCACAACACCACACAATACAGCGTAGCAATCCACAGTGTATCTCTGGTGCGTGAGACGTAATCTATTTGATCTCTTTAATCTATTTGATTTATTTATTATAAATTAATTTATAGATACTTTTAATTTCTCAGTATCATGCTTTGTAACAATATAACTTATTACCGTTTGTTTTCTACCGTCCAGGTACCTCAATTTTAAGCAAAGCGGACAAGAAGAAAGAGACAAAAGCGTTAGTAGGGATAAATGGAGTCAAAAACGTTAGCAGACCACGCCAAAGCAGACAAATTCATAAGACCAAGGCACGCATGCCAGACTGCTCTTTTAGAAATTAGCCGAAAACAGTGTTAAGAAGGATCGTAGGGCATGCGAAACAGGACAGCGCAGGGGGAGAATGTGAGTCAAGAGTGGCCGTAGGCCGCTACAAATCGGTCTATGCCGTAGGCAAATATAGCGACCGGAGGATTCATGGGTAGGCTAACGGTTGTTTGATTAATGTTGTTTAGCTTACTCTAAACACTATTGTGCTTATTGAATTTAATAGACGACTTAAAAGGTGACGGTCTAAACTATAAGGTTCAAAGTTTGTTTTATGCAAGATGTAATAAAACGTACGAACAGTATATGAAACATGGGGTGGCGCTTATGCCCACGATTTGTTTATAAGAATATAAGTTGTTTACTCGACGTTGCGGGCCATTTTCAGAGGGTGTAATACAACATAGATATATGTACATAATTAAGTACCATATAAATTCCGGAAATTTGATTATTTAGCACTTTCTGCAATTAGGTATTTATGTGTATTGTAGGGCTTATAACCTTAATTCACTCTGTTATTAAGTCTTTTATTAATTTTTTGTCTCCAACCTGATAAATTATCTCACCGTTAATGGCTTCAGCAGCTGCATTAAAAATCCTTTAAGAACGTGGCCATACAATGCTACATATGCATATAATATAGAAGATTTCAAATTGATTAAACAGGCTAAGTGGTAACGCAATAGCTAAGCTCTGGTCTCATAAACCAATGCAATAATGCTATGGGCGAAAAGCAGAGGTTGTTGACCGAATGCCAGAAATGATCACTTACCCTTACTTAGGTTTTTAATCAATTCTGAATTTCTTAGAAACGTCTATAAGCAATTCTCGAATAAATTAGCACCAATTTTCAATCAAATTTCAACTAATTTTTAAATATTGCGCGATTTTAAAAGTTGTTCAATATGATTTGAAACACTGATTTCCTAAATTACACTTTAAGATAGACAGAATGTACATTTATATTCAGACTTGGAAAAAATTTGTTGACATAGTTTCATAATTTTAGAAAGAAAAAACGATATACGTATTTTAAGTAAAACAGAAAAAAACAATTAAATAAACCAATCAGAATAGTATCCCCATATCTCTTTTTCGCCCACCTAGAAGGAATAAGAAATCGTCTTGAAATTTGTTTATTTTATTGTTTTTGCCTTACTACTTCTCTCTTTCCTCTTTCTTAAACAAACCTTTCCATTATTCTTATCAATTTAATTTGTTTGTCAATTAAATTTCAAAACATTCCTTCGCCCAGTGCTCCTAGCATTCATCATTTCTCTCACAAATCTTATACATCCTTTACTCCTCATGTAATAAGTATTTCCTAGTTCTTTTCTCCTATATATGAATCACATTATCATCTTTCTAGTCCATACTCTATACATTCTGGGTATCCTTCCACATTATATTTACATATATTCTATTTTATCTTTAATTCATCAATTTTCTCCATCTTACTTGCGCCTCAATAACATCTGTTTAGACTTCAATTTTGTTTTCCACGTCGTTCAGGACTAACATCTCCTCTAGCAATCTTTCCATCGACCATTATAATTATAATTTGCGTTTATTCACTGATTTGATTAGTCATTCATGCATACGTGCTTTCTTTTATCCTACAACACCTTCCAATACTATTCTTTAAAATTCTTTCAGCATACTATTCTTAAAAACAACCTATATGTTTCGTTCATTACTATAATCCCTCTGTAACGACTCATATTACTCATATGTAATTACTCACATGAAACCTCTTACCATTGCCTCAAATCCCTTTCTATTTAAAAACCTATATATCGCAATAGGAATTTAGCCGGGTACATCAGATACAATCATGTCTATTACTTTGTCTTCTGTCATAGGTTTCTTGTTAGCATCTCCAAAATAACTGTTCAAACCCCAAATTATGTCATCTATCTCCAATCTACATTTATTTTACTAATCTTTGTAGTCCAACCTATCGCCAAAATTTTGGTATGTATTAACTATTAAATCAGAATTAATACACACACACACTGTTAGTCCGGCTGGGACAAACTCCTTGTGGACGACTCCTACGGCGTCGTGAAGAACAATGAGTATTGTTTTGATTTTCGTCTTGGCCAATCGTGCCTTTTGTGACGAAGAGACTACGGCGTCTGCCATTTGCTCCCCGGGTCATACTGGAAAACCCATGTGATGACATTCGTCCCCAGTGATGACATTCTGTAAGAAATTTGAGTCAGTTTCCACACGCTTCAACATATCTTGCGCAATCGTTAGTCTGGCTTCCTTGTTCGCGTCGGTGTGGATTTTGGGCACCAAGTTCGCGTAAGTTTTCTACATACAAGTTCACGAGATTGTGGTCCCCCACAATCTCGTGAACTTGCGGTTTTGGCATATTTAGGTCACTAGCAATTAATCGCACACTCAAAAGTGGATCAGTGTTCAAAAGAGTTCTCAGACTCTCAACATTTTCCCCATTTTGATTGTTGTTGGCGGTCGACCTTTTATTCATCCTCAACGCTCTTTCTTCCCTCATTAAAGGCCTTATGCCAGACAAAAACATGGGATCTTGTTATGCATTCATCCCCATACGCTGTTCTCAACATTTACAGTGTCTCCGCACCAGATTTCCCGACCATGACACAAATTTAATTGCGTACCGTTGCCCGATCAACCAAGGCATTTTGATTTGTGACAATACACCTACACAGCGTCTAACGCGACAAGCGTCCTGCTTCGTAACAACGTTCGAGGCAAACTGCGGTTTACTGCCTGCCGTTACTAAGGCTTACTTCTAGCGTCCCACACCATCAGCCTTTCGATCCCGGCGCGACAGGGCGCCGCGCCAGACCCAGTCTCTTATCATTCAGGACAGACCCTGTATATTTAGATACATACGTTCATATATATATATATATATATAGTCTTGATTGTATATATATATATATATATATATATATATCTTAATGCTATAGCATATATCTTATCTGCAAGCTATCAGCTTACCATAATTCTAAAAGCATTCCATTAATTACCAGTTTCAGGCTGAAGAGGATGATAAATTCTAAAGCCTCATTCAAACAAACTCTCCAATCTCCCAACAATATACAATCCCAAGAGGGAGTGGAGTTTTAGTGAGTAAAAATCCCACACTCTCGGATGCATCGGGCATCCTTCGCCTTTTGAAGGTTTCTCCACTTCCTACGTAAAACAAAAAATAAATAAAAAATGTCATATCCGGAAGCGATATGTATCATTTAAAATTAGCTTCGCATTTTATTAGAAATAATAAAATATATAAGCAAAAGAAGGAGCTACTGAAATATCAAATTTCGAGTTGTTTAAAGAATACGCTTGATAAATATCAAGAAAAAAATAATTAAATTCCTGCTCCAACCCAACATAAGAGAAAATATTAGAGGCACTTTTATCTGATAAATCTCGATGGATTCAAAATTATATTGGTCGATATTTAGGTGCAATGTCACCGACTGTCTTTAAGTTAGTGTTGTTAATGTTTCGTGCTCATTGCAAGATTGATAAATCTAGCTTTTTAATGGATCGAAAAGAGTCACAAAACTTATATTATAGCAGAGAGATGATGCCATTTCTTAATACTACGTGTCCACTAAAGGTACTAGGGATAATTTTGTAAATTATGTTTTCAAAATATCTCAAAATGCAATGAGATATAAATGGCATCCATCCACATTGGAAAGTTATTAAAAAATATTTAAAGAAATTTCTGAAGGGAATACCTAGAAATTGTAAAATTATGCATATTTTCTAAGAATAAATAGGATATATGTACAGTTTTGAAGTCTTGATTGTTTGAGTTTTTAACTATACTGAGTAAAAAAACTTGATTTTCAAAACACGACAAGTAGTCGCGTTTGTGCAAAATGCTTCTATGTACGTGTCGCAATTCTTAAACTTTATATTTTTTCGTCAGTGGACTTACTGAGGGCAGGTGTAGCTACGAGTACGCGAGTAGTCAAGATATTCGTGATCTTTCGAGTAGCTGAAATAACCTTACTGCTAATTAGTGAAACAGCATTAACAATTTAACAAAATATGTGTTAGTATTCAACACACAACCAAAGAAAGAAATACAAAATTACATGTCAATTCATAAATATGAAATCAAACAGTAGCGTATAAATGGCGGTTAGCAAATAATTAATCAAATAATAAATATATCAATGAAGACGAGAAGTTATATACAAGCGGTGCATGTAAAGCAGTGTGGATGTACCGTGATATAACAAAACAATAATTATGCGGGAAGCATGTAAAAGTGGGGTATAATACAATGGCGATGAGGGGGACCTACATTAGCACAATGATTCGAGCAACGATGATGGCAGGAATATTAGGAAACACCGTAGATCACACAACAACTAGGCCCAGCGCTAGCCTACACTCTAGTGTGGTAGTAGGTGTAAAGGAGAACCACTACAGATCATTCAACACCTGGACTGACACGGGTTTTAAGATTCCTATGCCACTACAACTAACCTGGGCTAACACGGGTTAGACACACCACTGTAGTTGTACAGGAAGTAGGCAGGGTAGAAGGAGAAAACAAAGCTACTAAAACAAATGCAAATTAACAGTGCAACTATATATGAAAATGCTTAATAAACACTTACTTTTCTGGCGGTTGCCGCTGGGTGTTGCTCTACTTACTTGTGCTTCGATTTCATGCAATGAACTAAAATGTTCTATGCAAAATCTCACCATTTATAGACGTGAGCTATGACACAATTTTCGCCCCATTATACCAGTCAGAGTGTAGCCAAACACTTATTATTTACTACCTGGTACGGGCTTCGAATATTTCAGTGAAGCAATATTTCAGAATATTTCAGTTTCCTCACCACGACGAGCCAACACGTATATATCAATCAATATACTTAAGTTCCCTACTCTTATCTATCAGAGCTATCTCTTATAGATAAGAGTACTCTTATCTATCTTATCTAGCGAGATTGATCAAAAATGAAATCAATCTCGCTGTTGTTATTATGCCCTTTTTAGTTGCCGTTTTGTCGCAATTTATTTATTTAAGGTAACATATTATTTTACAATCCAGGCAGCTCTACGCCAAGCGTTGAAGTATTTTTTACTTCAAGCCAATCTAATAAGTAACGTGTATGTTATAGGGCATTTAAATATTTCAAAAATCTAGTTTTCTTTCAAAAATATTAAATGGAAATATTAAAGCAACCACATTATGTTTTCTTTCTATAAACACCGAAATTTAATTTAGTACAACTTTCCCTAACTTGTTCCTGAATTATCAAATCCAAAAAATTGGGTTATTTACTTCCATTTCCACTGTAAGCAAAATATTTCCATGTAACCCATTCAATTTTTCTAAAATCCCATCAACATCATATTACTCATTGCATTTACTACACAAAAATTTTGTCACTGATATCTGATTCCAAAAACGTAGTTTCTAATTTATTCAAAAACAAATCCATTAGCTCAACGAATAGCCTGTTTCGAAACCTTCTGTGTTCATGAATAATTTATTTTTAAATGAAAAATGTCCAATCACAAAGTTACTTTTAACACTCAGAAGTTACTTCTTGATCCTCAACAGCTAAACTTGAATTTGCCAAGATACCATCTGCTATTTCCAAACAACCCGAAACTGGTACTGCCATAAATAAATTTGTTGCATTATACGAAGCTAACATTCTAACCCTTGGTAAACTAATCTCATTAAGTTTTTTAATAAGTTCAGTGTATGTTGACATACATAGTTTACATACATTTTTAACTTTTTCTCTAAAACCTCCCCTCCTTACCACCGTACGATAATCAATCCCTGTATGCATTTTCATGACCCATGGAAAAGAAGCACCCTTGGATTCATCTTTAGTAACTCAAAATCTTTGTTTAGGTCTCTATCTTTGTATTTATAAAGTTCATTTTGCAAATTATTTCCAAATCGGTTACCAATTAATTGTTCCATTTCTACAAATTTATTGGAAACACATCAGTCGTACATCAACTGCTGAGAGAATAACAAGTCAAAAATGTCCCTCATACATAAAACGTTTTGTTTATCACCTGATCATTAACATAAAGATGAACGTAAATGGTATATAATAATATTGGTTTAAAGGTAGTGACATTGCTATGTATTTAGGGTATGCAAATACAAAGCAAACAATTACATTAAATTTGCCTGACTGTGGCCTGACTGAAAGTGTTCATGGAAAGAATTGAAAGTAGACACAAATTGCACCGAGCTTCATTAAATTGGCAAGGTACATCAATATTCACGTCCGAACCTGGTCTCTACACTTTAATAAGAAGATTTAAAAATAAAGGAGCAGTTGACCTTATTGATTGGATGTTTCACAATCGCTGCCTAAGACTGGACAGTATTCGGTATACAAACTGAAAACAACGCGTTCACTAATCAACTCCCGATTGCAAATCAGAAAGTTTTGGATTACAACAATCTAAAAGTATTTGCAAACGAGACATTAATGATTGCGAATCAAAGCGCTAAATGTACATATAAGTTAGTTAATCAATTCAAAGTTATATAGTAATCATGGGACATCGATTTGCAGAAATTTCTAAACCTGCAGACACGAAATTACTTCATACATTAGCCATTCATTCAGTGAAAGAATATGTTGATAATGATTCTAGTAATAAATTAATCTTCACTCGTTATCAGCTCGAAGCGTTAATAAGTGACTAAAGAGATTGATGAAAAACTATCCAAACCTTCAATCCGTTTATCACCAGAAATGTGCACCGAACGGAATTAATATTTTTAATTGCTTAAAGGAGCAGCTAACATCTGACTATAAAAAGTTTGATTCAATGTATAACACAATCGATGTTTTATACGATAAGAGAACACAACTCTATACTAGATTATATAAAAGATATTATTTGCTTCAAAATGGCGGCGGCGGCGGATACAAATGGAATGTGTGAAGTGCGTAATAAAATAGTTGATATTAATTGAGAACTGATTATTTGTTTAATGGAGAACTGATATATTGATTTAAATGTGTAAATCTAAAAAATAGTGTTGTTAAAGCTATAACAGGAGTTATAGGAATATACTGGATATGTGAAGGGTGTCGTATAATAAGTGAGGTTAAATTAAAAAGAGAAGAAGTGGTGGATAAGGTAGTGAATTCTAGGTTCAAGATACTGGAGACCGAAATCTTACAGATAAAAGACATAATCAAACATGAAAACTTAAGAGAGAAGGTACAAATCTCGAATATAGAGCTAGTATCAGATGCACTCAAAAAGATTGAAAACTTTGCAAGCAATAGTAACAATGAAACTGAACACGTTGTATTAAGATCAGATAAACAGAAGAAAAATAAATTATTCAGTGAGGTAGTACAAAATAAAAAGTCTTAATAATTGAACCAAAATGTAATACAAGTAACAACGAAATTGAAAGAGATCTGATTACTAAACTTGATCCAAAGGAATTTAAAATGTCCTCGCCGAAGCAAAAAGAATATGGTAATAATAAAACGTAAGAATTCTTATGAGCTAGAAACAATTAAACAAAAATTAGATCAAAATATGAGTGAAAAATATAATATTGAATACGCGAGAAAGAAAATTCCTAGACTAAAAATATTGATGAAAGAAATCACGCCGAATAGTCTGATGGAGATATGATATGACAGAATGACATACAAACAAATAGAGCTGGATTTGAAATTAAAATGTTGTACAAAACAAAAGCTTATAGAGGTGTGTTTAATATAGTAATACACACATATACAAGCACATATAAATACCTAATGAATAAACAATCTATATATGTAGGACTTTGTAGATGTAATATTGTAGAAACATACATCGTTGTGAGGTGTTACAAATACAATGGATTCGGGCATAAATAAAATGAATATAATTAAATAAATAATCGGAGAGAATGCACAACAGCAACACAAAACTGCAGTAATTGTACATAGAAAAATAAAAAACTTAAACTTAATCTAGATACTCAAATTGCGTATACTACAAAAATCATAGAAATGGAACGGAATAAAACTGATTATAATGATGAAGTAATTAACGCAAAAAATTCAATGCTTGAATACACAAAGTTTATTAGCAAATAAAGATGAAATAATTCAACATATTGTGGAACAAAATTCCTTTAATGTTACTTACTGAAACCCGCATTACTGAAGATATAAACGACTCAGAAATAGCAATAGAGAATTACGATGTAGTAAGATGTAATTCGTATACCAGACACACCGGAGTTACTAACTATGTACATCAATCATTGAATTATAAAATTGTTTTAAATGTATCGAGCGAAAAATCTGTCTGGATATTACGAATCAAGGTGGATGAAATTACTATATACACAATTTATAGTTCAGCATCGGCATCGGAGGCGATATTTTTAGAAGAAATTAATTTGCTACTGCAGGAAAGTGACATTTCTAAGGATCTCATTTTTACTGGAGATATGAATATTGACTGCGAAAAACAGACTTACTGTAGTAAAAAATTAATTGAAATATTTACACTTAAGGGACTTTCACAAATTGTCAAAGAATGTACTAGAATTACTCCTACAACTAAAACAAAAATAGATTTAACTTTTACTAACATGAGTAGTATGCAAACAAAAGTACTAAACTCACCAAAAATAAGTGACCATGCAATTGTAGAGGTATTTATAAGTAAGAAATTAGTCAGATGTGGAATAGATGATACTATAAATACTAAAGAAAGCATTAGAGATTATAGAAAGATAAAACCACGTGTATTTGAAATCAAAGTATAAAATGCTGATTGGTTACAATTTTATAAATGTACCAATAAAGATGACAGGGTGGAATTTTTTATAATATAGTTACCAAGATATTGGAAGAACTAGCACCAACAGTCATAAATAAGAAGAAAGTTATTAAAAATAAATGGTATGATACACGGAAAAAGCCCAAGAAAAGGACCTTTTATATGAAGTGGCAAGCATTTTGAATGCTGGAGAACGTTGGACCAATTATAAATCTGCAAGAAATTCATATCGTAATAGAATTTCTATAAAAAAAAAGGAAAATTGTATGAAACAATGACAGAGAAAAACAAAAACGATTCGAAAAAACTATGGAGAACTATTAAAGAAATAACGGGAAATGAAAATAAAACACTAGAGAAAAACATTAATTATGAAGGATAAGTTTCAGGAAATAATAAAGAAAAGGCAGAATTATTCAATAAATATTTTTAAATTAGTATTGAAAAAAATTATAAAAGATACTAAACCAAAATTCAGCCGGATAAAGAACATGAATATAAGAAAATTTTAATTTGGAGGAAATCACAATTAACGTCATTAGAGAAATAACGAAACAACTAAAAAACGCTCATCGACATATGGAATAACACTAAGAGTATTATTATATGGGGGAGACTTTCTCCAAGACAAAGTAAAATAAATTATTGATTATTCTATTGCAACTGGTACTATTCCGGAAAGGTGGAATATTTCTACAATTTCACCAATAGCAAAAGTAAAAAATACAAATCTAGCAAAACAACATAGGCCCATAAATATGCTACCTCTTACAGATTTTTCTTGGAGAAAGTCAGCAGTAGCTGACCGCGGAGTAGTATCAGACTCTCTACCCGTGCTGCCCTCTGCACCGACCCTCTACTCGTCTACCCCTCTGTGCTAACCCTCTACTCCCTGTTACCCTCTGCGCTGACCCTCTACTCCTGTATCCATCTACACTGACGCTCTTTTCCCTGCTACCCTCTGTGTTTGCTCTACCCCTCTGCACT
Organism: Adranes taylori; assembly: GCA_009867245.2. Taxonomy (NCBI): domain Eukaryota; kingdom Metazoa; phylum Arthropoda; class Insecta; order Coleoptera; family Staphylinidae; genus Adranes; species Adranes taylori. The sequence goes on from WYDF02026971.1 coordinate 13,871, forward strand.
GACCGTCTACCCCTGTGCTGTCACTCCACTCGTCGGCACTGTCCTTCTACCATCTGCACTGACCCTCTACCCCTTTAAACAAATATTAACGTTGGGGAGTCCTTTTAACCCTTTAATACTCCAATTGAAATATATTGTAGCCAAATAAGATAGAATAGCATCAAATGAGTTAAATAATAAGCCGATTAAAGCACAAATATTTAAAAAGCTAAATACCTTTTAATATTTCAAACTTTGATTTCTTTCCTTTTAGACCAGCGGTCGGGGAACCGGGGTAAATTACCCCAAATGGGGTAAAAATGAACGTTTGTGGGGTAAAAATGAATTCTTCGCCATGGGATAATAATATTAAAGATGCTAAAAAGAGGCGATTTGGTTTTTTTTTTCGGCATGGAGTAATAATATGAAAGATGGTAAAAAGGAGGCGATTTCGTTTATTATTTTTTTCCTCTTCCCAATGGGGTAATAATATGAAAGTTGGTAAAAAGAGGCGATCTCGTTTTTTTTTGCTTTTCGCGCGATGGGGTAATAATATGAAAGTTGGTAAAAAGAGTCCACACCAAATTGCGAAAAATAGTTATGTCTAAAGATACCGAGTGCGAAGGATGTGGAGATGACATGAATGAACAATCTGTTCAAATCATCTACGCCTTGCCCCAACCCCATACATTTCTGATACAAACACCGCTAAAGATGAAAACACACATCCATAAGCATTTAATCCATTTCCAAACAGGCACTCACAGTCAAACACTTTTTAGTATCCAACACGAATGATTGAATTTGCACTCTTATAATATACCACAGATCCATTACAGAATAGTTTAGAAATTACATTCTGAATATGGTTTGTAATAAATAATATAGAGCTCTTTTTTCCAGTTGACATCATGCTTTCAAAAAAAATTTATGAAAAACAATAATTCTAACTGTAAATAATATTTTATAAACACATTATTGCGTAGACCGAATGAAATAATAATTTTTATCATAGTTTTGCGGACACGTCATTTCAGTGATGCTAAGATATTTCTTGTATCGGAATACAAACCAATTTTTAGTTTCTCCGAGACTTAAAGAAATTTATTTAATGTTTACGTTTTTATATAAAATTTATTGAAAATGCGGAAAATACCGTAGTAGGACCATACAATTGCATGTAAAAGCGTCGAATATAGCAAAATACAGTGTTTTAGCGTAAACAGAATTAAAAATACAAGGGTTAGCTAATAAAAATCAGCTCACATAATAATTGAAACAGATAGAAGCCATAAAACATGCTTGACACGACAAGAAACATGTTTAGAGTTAAATATATATAAAGCAAATATAAAGACTAGAGCGTTGAAGAATACAACCGTCTGTAACACAGATGGTTGAGTGATGAGAAATATAGCTTAGAGTGTTGGAGAAGAAGGGGGTCTATTTTATTGACCCCTTGCAAATGACATTTATATAAAGCTAAAAATATAAGACAAATATATGTATGTAGCAAAGTGCGCTATATCTTAGGGGACCTTGGGCAGATGTAGAGGAAGCAACTGTATGTATGGAGCAAGGCAGTTTGAATTCCATGCCACCTTTCATAAATAGGAGATTATAATTTTAATGAAAACAAAAACAGATGATAAATGAATGACTGTATCCACAATAAGTAAATTTGGGGATGCGCAGTAAGGGCGTCTATTTTATAGACCACCTTGTAAACAGAATAATGAAGCTAAAAATAGCTCTTAGTACGTCGCTAATGTCATATAGCTAACCGCAACCTATATACGATCATCCTATTAATGCTACAGATATTATATACAGCTGAAAGTTCGAAACGTGCAAAGAAAAACAATTTTATATAAATACATTTATAATATACATATATACAATTATAAATATTCTTAAATAAAATCATGTAATAGTGTAAATAAATTCATTGCAATCTGTATTTTTTAAAGCCATAAGTTATGGAATCGTAATTTTCTAAAACTTTTCGTTTCGTTGAGTTTTGTTTGTATATTTTGGATTTGAATTTGGTTGTAACTTGGTGTTTTTCCGTTCTACGGACGTTTCAAGCAGTAACAACTGTTGGGTACCAATCTGCTACATTCTCATTTAAAATCATGTCTCTGATGGTAGAAAAATTGACATTTCTAGAAGTCGTATAATTCAATTTTAATCCCTTGACTTTACACGTTACAAATTCTTTATTATTTTCTGGGCAGACCGCTTTATATCCATAGTTGTTGGGCCCACCACTCACAAATTCTGAGATGTAGCTACCAGGACCATACTTTTCAAATTCATCGGTTATATCCCCGATATATTTACTCGCTGGTGGATCGTCTTCACCCTCTCGATGCACATATATAACAGAATCTGTATCATAATAGAACACTAGATCCCCAAGTTGATCCAGATATGAAATTCTCTGTGTTTCCAAATGTTTTCTATGTAAATTAATAGTTGGCCAATAGTGTCGTCTCATTAATAGGAATAATACTATTAGCGTTAAATACTGGGCTGGCAAACAGTTGGTATAATTCTTGTGGTTGATTTATAATAGTTACGTTTAGATAATTTTTTCTCTATCCTAGTTTGCCCCAGAACAAATTCAGAATGAGTTTAGCTAAAGATCTGAGGCCAGAATTATTTTATGTATTCTTTAAATTTTTAGTTCATTGCTGGTGTGCGTAATCACTCATACAACTATTTGGCCACCCAGATGCTTGTTTCACTTTAATAAATTTATTCATCATTTCATTATACAACCCAGTTACTCTATTTTATTTCTCATAAAGTATAACATCATACATCTAGATCTCATATATTTCCAAAATTTTATATCCTGCTTTAGTAACTTCATAAAATCACCGATGCATTAACGGCAATATTATCGCATTATTAATGGCAATATTATCGTGTATATTATAGTCATTTTCTATCAGTTCCTGCTTGTACGTAGTACATTTTCCTTGACGGCGTTTGAGTTCATAATTCCGAGACAACGAGGTCCCAAATGTACATGAAAATTTAACTTGCTTCGATGTCATAATAATCCTGAAAAACTCGATGTGTACTAGTGTACGATTAAACTGTAATTGAATATGGTAGAGAGTTGGTTAGAAGGAGGCTTTAGAAGTTATCATCCTCTTCAGCCTGGAACTTGTAATGAATGGAATACTTTTAGAATTATGGTAAGGTTACAGCTTGCAGATAAGATATACGTTATAGCATTCGCTCTACAGCCAAGGGAACCTGCAAAACCTTGGCCATAGCATGGTCAACGGATGAGGGAGTTTTGTTTAGTGGAGTGAGCTGATTTGCTGATTGTATTGTGTATCTAATTGTCCTTGCTTGGCTGCACAAGTGGGTTTAAGTTGACCTGAAATAGAAAATAAGGATGTTGTGGAAGAGAGTGATTGCTTGTTTCGTAATTTTTTTATTTGATTTTATAATTATTTAATTTTTTTCGTTGTTTCGTTGTTTTTTTTATAATTTAGGCGTGGAGATCATCTTAGGGACATGGGATTAATTCAAGGATGTCTTGCAGATCCTCAGGACGTTCCTGTATGGTTTCGATCATTCGAGCTGGCGGATGTGGGAAGGGTGTGCGAGGCAGTTTGCTACGCTGGTGACTAGCTTTCCAATCAGAACGAAGATCTTGGTAGGCTATTGGGTTGTTTTCCGCATCACGTTGAGTCGGATATTTATACTATCGGGATTTTAGATGATCTGTGATACGCCTACCAGGGCAGTGTTCATATAGTAGTGCACTCGGAAATTGGAAGTGTAACTTGTGAATTTTTCGAAGTATTCTTCGTTCACAGTTACGAAGTAAGTATGTGCGCTTGTGTATGAGAAAGTGCAGAATATAGTTCTATAATATATCAGTGGCCTAATATACGTTTTGTTAGTGTGATGTAGAGTTTTTGTATGACAGCCTCTAAAATGTCCTCTGAGTGTGGAGATCAGTTCACGAGTGTGCGTACTCTGGAAAGGGTGTAGTTTATGTCAGAATTCCAGTTAAATGTCCTATTTAACAAGACACCTAGATAGCAGATTTCGTCTTTTACCAAAATGGTTGCATTCCAGAGCCGGAGTTTGATGTGGGCGCGGTTTTGACGTTTCATTTGACATGGTTGGCATGCTGAATGACGATGGCTTAAGTTTTACTCGGATTAGGGGTGATGCGCCATTCTTGCGCTCGTTTTGAAAAATTGTCTAAAAATAACTGTAGATGACGATTTGCAATTTTCGCATTTAGGCAGCATGCCCACTTAGCTGTGTCATCCTCATACATAGGACTATGGGTATCTGGAGTGGTTCGGGGTTGGAGATCATAGCAGTACAAAATGTACAAAAGAGGAGCAACAACAGACCCTTGTGGTAAGCCAGTTTGAAGTTATATGCATCTGGAGGGAGTGTCTCCAATTATAATTTGGGTGGTACGATCGGATAGATATGACTGGAAAAACCTCAGTGTATCAGTATGAAGGATATGAAGCTCATGGTGTTTCCGAACCAGCCCGGCATGCCAGACAGGGTCAAAAGCATGGGAGATACCTAGAAACACTGCCAAAGCACAATGGCAATTGCTAAGTGCTCGTGTAATATCTGTGTGAAATTCCAGAAGAGAGTCCATAGTAAAGCGTGATGCTCTAAACCCAAATTGCTTCTCTGGGACAACTTTGTTCCTTTCTAAACAGTTTCGTAGGCGAGATGTGAATATTCTTTCAAAAGTTTTTCCTAAGACGTTAAGGAGTGTGATTGGTCGATATTATGAAACATGTATAGGGTCTTTGCGAGGTTTAGGTATCATGACCGTTTGGCCAGTTTTACAATCTATAGGGAAGTGCCCCAATAACAAACATTTATTGAATATCTCGGTTAGGAGCGATATGGTGTCAGCAGGTGTGTCTGGGGATACGACGAGTTAAAGCGTCTGAACCAGCAACTTTGTTTTTGCCTCTGTTTAGTGTTTCGGATACATCATCTAGGGTGATAGGATACAGAATATCGTCTTGTTCAGGAAAATCTATGAGTGGTGTGCGGTGAATGAAGAAATAATTTATCATATTGTTTGTTACTTCAAGAGAATTGGGCTCGAAAAGTACTTTATTAGGTACTGTATTAGGTACTTTATAAGTGTTTTCCAGATAATCAGCGAAAAGTTCATCTTTATCATTGGAATTGTTTAGAATTTTTCCCTGATTATTGGTCAGGTGGGATTTTGGAATAGTCTTTTGACCCGTCAGTTGTTGGAGTTTTTGCCACAATTATTTACCATTGCGGTAATCGAGTTTTGATGTGGCTTCAACCCAACACTCTTCTCTATACGCAATTATATTGCGCCGAACAATAGCACTGAGTCTGTTCCACTCCGATTTAATGGCAGAGTCTCTTAACAATGTACCTAAGATAAATTCGCCTTTTCTCTCGTATCATGTTAATGATATCGGGAGCAAGAGAATGCCTATTTCGGAAAACGGTTTTCAGAGGAATACTCTCTAAAGCTCAATTTTGTATGATTTCAGATAAATTGACAACAGTGGTGTCTAGCTCTGAAGGGGTGCTCATAGGTAAGTTTAGCGGGGTATTTTGTAAAATATTATTTTGGAAATGTGGTCAATTTGAATTTTCGATATCACGTATAGTGATTTGTGATGGTGAGGGAATAGCCGCTGAATCTAAGCTGGTTTTGACCAGAAGTGGATAATGGTCTAATGTGACTGAAGTGCCGACGAAACATTCTCGCTCAATAAATTGGGCAAGGCTTTCAGTGACCACTATATGATCGATAATTGAAAGGCCAATGCCACAGAAAGTAGGTTCTGTATTTCTGATCTGTTGTAGTGGAAATTGTGTGAAACAATTAGTGAGAATTTCACCGTTTGAATTTGTTGCCGAGTCGCCAAAATCTACGTGGCGAACGTTAAGGTCACCCATAATTATGGCTTTCGGAAGAAGTGAGATGAATTTAAGCAAATCTTGAGAAATTGTTTCTGTGCGCGAGTTATTATAAGAGAAGAAGGTTACTGTAAGATTTGTGAAACGGACGTTTGCCGTACACACTCAAGATGTTGAAATTGTGGGCGAATTTGAAACAGAGTACTAGCATAATTACGATGGATGGCCAAAGCGGTTCCTCTCATGTTACCTAAGCGACCTATTTTACTGAAATCATAATGTCGCGTTGAATGTTGGTTTCGATAATAGAGAGGATATGCACTTTGTCGGATAAAAGAAGATTTTTATAGCATAAAATTTATGTCTTAGTCCACATGCATTCACGGTTCCAATCGCTAACTCCATTGAATCGGAATAATCACGATTAAAACCGTGTGATACGTAGGTTTCCCTACATAGAAAGTTGCGAGAGACTTGCCCGAATGCTTCCTGTATTAGGTAGCGTTTGTCAGGCAAGACATTGAGAAGGGTGGTAAGGACCCGGATGAGATCGTCTTTGTGAACGGGAGGGTTGAGCGCATGATCTTCCTCAGGGATTGGAGGAATGGGTGAGTCGAAACACTTGGCGGATGCAATCTGCTCAGGTTTTTTGGGGGTCTCCTGCTTTTTGGGGCTCTTGTTGGACCATTTCTCATGTCTGCCGCCCCAGTTGAGGCATTTGTGGAAAGCTTGTTCGCAAACGCGAGCACGGTGGTGCTAGCCGTATTTGGAGCAGCTCAGCTGGTTTTGGCCCTCGTTCATAGAGTGGCCGATGGCAAAGCACTTGGTGCATTGGTTTGGGGTTGGTGTCGGGTTGTGGAAGAGCTCTGCAGAGTAGAAGCGGCCATAGAGATACAAGCCTCTGCATAAAAGAGTGGCATATCTGCTACGGTCATTTGTGATCACACGGATCATATTGAGGGGCTTGTTTGTCTGTCGAGAAATGACTCTGAAGACTTCGAGGCTTTGAGGCCTGGGAGGTTTCGGCTTTGTCGGTGCCGAGGACCTATTCCACCTCGTGGACTGAGATATCCTGGGTTACTCCCTTGACAATAATTAAGAATGGTGCGTGGGTTATTTGGCTGGCTGATCGTTTCGGAAACGGAATTTTTGGAGAGAGGGAGGACGGAAAAGCATCCAAAGTTGTGATTAGAGCCGTACTGTTGGCATTGACCTAGACAGTCTTCAGCACCTCTTTGAGGGAGGTGAGTTGGGTTAATATGAAAAAGGATTTTTCGGATGCGTGGGAGTCTGGGACGACGTATACGACGTACTCGTAAGAGGATTGCTTTAGCGGCTCAGCGGAAAATTCCCTTGTTGAGGATTAGGAAGAGACTGATGAGGATGGTCTGGAAGTTGTGGAAGGCTGTCATACAAAACTCTAGATCACACTAACAAAACCTATATTAGGCCACTGATATATTATATATCTATATTCTACACTTTCTCATGCACAAGCGCACAAACTTACTTCGTACCTGTGAACGAAGAATACTTCGAAAAATTCACAAGTTACACTTCCAATTTCCGAGTGCACTACTATATGAAAACTGCCCTGGTAGGCCTATCATAGATCATCTAAAATCCCTATAGTATAAATATCCGACTCGACGTGATGCAGAAAACAACCCAATAGCCTACCAAAATATTCGTTCTGATTGGAAAGTTAGTCACCAGCGTAGCAAACTGCCTCGCAGACCCTTCCTACATCCGCCAGCTCGAATTATCGAAACCATGCAGGAACCTTCTGAGGATCTCCAAGACATCCTTGAATTAATCCCAGTGTCCCAAAGATGATCTCTACGCCAAAATTATAAAAAAAAATAAAAAGACGAATACAATTAAAAAATAATAAATATCTAATAAAAAAATAACGAAACAAACAATCACTCTCTTCCAGAACATCCTTATTTTCTATTTCAGGTCAACATACACCCACTCGTGCAGCCAAGCAAGGACAATTAAATACACAATACCACCAGCAAATCAGCTCACTCCACTAAACCAAACTCCCTCATCCGTTGACCACGCTATGGCCAAGGTTTTGCAGGTTCCCTTGGCTGTAGAGCGAATGCTATAGCGTATATCTTACCTGCAAGCTGTAAGCTTACCCTAATTCTAAAAGTATTCCATTCATTACCAGTTCCAGGCTGAAGAGGATGGTAAATCCTAAAGCCTCCTTTAAACAAACTCACCAATCTCCCAACAATATACAATCCCAGTGAGTGGAGTTTAGTGGGTAAAAATCCCACAAAACCGTACTTTCTTTCAGAATTATACAAAATTTCGGAGTGAATACATTGAATTGTACTTGGCTAATAAACGAATCCAAGTTAGTATATAAATCCGCCATAGCATATGAACTTGCCATTGCTTATTATAATACACACACACACACACACACAAACTCACACAAATCACACACGGCACACATCTCTCTCTAGCACGTCTATAAATACCCAAACTACTCTCTGTCATATTCCTTTACAGTTTAATCGTACACGAGCACACATCGAGTTTTACAAGAATATTATGGCATCCAGCCTAGTTAAATTTTGATGTACATGTGGGGTCTCGTTGTCTCATAAAGATGCACTTAAATGGCATAAGGGAAAATGTACTATATACAAGCAGGAAATGTTAGAAAATGACTATAATATACTCCATGATATTGCCGTTAATAATGCCACTGTAAGCAGCAAAAAATTTGAATAATCAAAGTCTGAGTTTAGATTTGATGGTGGTAAAGATACTCTAATGCTTCCAACGATGATGACACTGTGCGTGACTATGAAAGGGAATCGTCAGCATCTTTAGTCTAGACGAAGTTACTTCAGAGACAATTCTTCAGAAGCGGGTTGCAGAATTAAAAAACTTGTTGAAACAACAGATTCTGATAGAATTGTGTCTCTACTTAAACAAATGGAGACGTATAAAATTCGTGAATATCTGACTGCGTATAGGCACATGTATCACATTTCCGAACAACTGCGTATCATTTATTGATAACGTTAATCACTTGGTTGACATGTTGCTAAAACTTCAGGCAGCTCGATATGCGCACAAGGAAATAATTGCTATTGAGAAAAAGCTGAAATATCATGAGCATGGATATATCTACTAATAGAATGTTGTTAATGAAACGTTTTCAAAAATAAATATTTTTCAATCTTTTAATTTGTGTTTAATTTTTTATAATATGTTGTTGTATCTGTTTCAGTTAATTCTATTTGTTTTGTCTATTATATTACCTGTTCAATATTAGTTGCTAGAATCTATTGTACTGTATCATCCAGTCTTACAAGTAAAAATGAATAATGAAAATAAGTTTGTTCTTTCCCCGACTTGTGGAATAGAAATGACAAATAAAAATTTTATACATAACGATGGTGAGCGTGCATTATTTTGTACATGGCTGATTGATGAAGTTAATAAAGCAGTGTCGCTTGGATATAAAATTTTGGAAATAAATGAAATCTGGATGTATGATGTTAGGCGTTACGATAAATAAAATAGAGTAAATGGGTTGTTTAGTGAAATGATGAATAAATTTATTAAAGTCAAACGACAAGCATCTGGGTGGCCAAATAGTTGTACGAGTGATTACTCACACTAGCAATACATTAAAGATTTTAAGAATACAGAAAATGTTCACTTGGAATCTACTACAGTTGTAAATAATTCTGGCCTCAGGTCTTTAGGTAAACTCATTCTGAATTCGTTCTGGGGCAAACAAGGACAGAGAGAAAATCATCCAAAAGCAACTAATATAAATCAGCCACAAGAAATATACCAACTGCTTGTCGACCCGTTAATAGTTGAACGTTAATAGTATTATTCCTATTAATGATATGACACTAGTGGCAAACTATGAAATTACAGAGAAAACATTTGAAGTTCTTTCCACTCTAAATGTGTGTATTGCCATGTATGTCACTACTCAGCCACGTATTAAATTCTATTCATATCTGTAGCAACTTGGGGATCTAGTGTTTTATTATGATACAGATTCTGCTATAGATGTACATCAGGAGAATGAAGACGATCCACCAACGGGTAAATGTATCGGGGATATGACGGATGAATTTGAAACGTATGATCCTGGTAGCTACATCACAGAATTTGTGAGTGGTGGTCCCAACACCTATGGATATAAAGCGGTCTGCCCAGAAAATAATAAAGAATTTGTAACGTGCAAAGTCAAGGGAATAAAATTGAATTATACGACTTCTAAAAATGTCAATTTTTCTACAATCAGAGACATGATTTTAAATGAGAATGCATCAGATGGGTATCCAATAGTTCTTACTGCCTGACGAATCCGTAGAACAGAAAAACACTAAGTTATAACGAAAGTCAAATCGAAAATATACAAATTAAACTCAACGAAATGAAATTTTTTAGAAATTTACGATTATGGCTTCAAAAAATGCAGATTGCAATGAATATATTTATACTATTACATGATGTTATTTAAGAATATTTATAATTGTATATATGTATATAAAAAATGTATTTATAGAAAATTGTTTTTCATTGCACGTTTCTTACTTTCAGCTCTATCCTTAATATTTGTAGCATTATCGAACATAGGATGATGCTATACAGTTTGCGGTTAGTTAGATGACATTAGCAGCGTACTTAGACCAATTTTAGCCTGATTATTCCATTTAGAAGGGGGTTTATTAAATAGATGCTTTTACTGCGCATGCTCCGAATTTATTTGTTGCGGAGACAGAGATTCATATATTACCTGTCTATGTTTTTACCTGTCATATATTACCTGTCTATCTCCCATTTATGAAAGGAGGCGTGGAATTCACGCTGCCTTGCTCCATACATACAGTTGCTTCCTCTATCATCAGCCCAAGATCCCCTAAAAAGTAGCGCATCTTGCTCCATACATATATTTCTCTTATATTTTTAGTTTTATACATATGCCATTTACAAGGGGGTCTATAAAATTGACCCGCTTCTTTTCCAACACTGAAAGCTATATTTCCCATTACCCTACCATCTGTAATAGAGACGGTTGTATTCTCCTACGCTCTAGTCTGTATATTTGCTTTATATATTTAACTCTAAACATGCTTCGTGTCAGCTTCTATCTGCTTCAATTATTATGTGAGCTGATTTTTATTAGCTAACCCTTGTATTTTAATTCTATTTAGGCTAAAACACTGTATTTTGCTATATTCGACGCTTTTACATGCAATTGTATGGTCCTACCACCGTATTTTCCGCATTTTCACTAAATTTTATAGAATAACTTAAAAGTTAAATAAATTTCTTTAAGACAAAAATAAATTAAATATATTTTAAATTAAATGTTTTGTACATATTCTGATATGAGAATTATCTTAGCAACATGGAAATTACATTTCCGCAAACCTATGATAAAAATTAGTATTTCCTTTTATTCAAATTAGTATTTCCAATTAGTATTTCCTTTTATTCTACGCAATATTACTTGTATTTATAAAACATTATTTACAGTTAGAATTATTATTTTTTTAAACATTTTTTTGAAAGTATGGTGTGAACTGGAAAAAAGCTCTATATTATTTATTACAAACCAGAATCATAATGTAATTTTTAAACTATTCTGAAATGGATCTGTCGTATATTATGATCGAATTCAATCATTCGTATCGGATACTAAAAAGTGTTTGAGTGCGAGTGTCTGTTGGTAAACGGATTAAGTCCTAATGGATGTATTTTCATCTTTGGCGGTGTTTGTATCAGAAATGTATGGGGTTGGGGGAAGGCGTAGATGATTTGTACAGATTATTGATGCAGGTTATCTCTACTTTCTTCACACTTGGTATCTTTAGACACAACTAGTTTTCGCAATTTGGTGTAGATTGGTCTAAAAGGAAATAAATCAGGGTTTGGAACAGTAAAAGGTATTTACAGAATTTTAAATATTTGTGCTTCAATCGGTTTATTATTTAACTCATTTGATGCTATTTTATCTTATTTGGCTACGACACATTGCAATTGGAGTATTAAAGTGTTAAAAGGACTCCCCAAATTTAACATTTGTTAAAAGTGGTAGAGGGTCAGTGCAAAGGGCTAGAGAGTCAACGCAGAGGGTAGAGGGTATAACGCTTGGTTGTTCTTTCCCCAGCCTACGCTTCTTCGGCTGCAGGCATACTCTGGAAAGGAATTTGTTCCTCTTCGTTTTAATCAACCATGATCGTCGTTGAAATGCTCCGGGGGGTCGGGGACTTTCTTGACGCTTCAACTACTTCCTGCTTGGATATGGGCGCCACCTCTATGGTGATTTCCCCTAGTACTTTGTATAGAGGAAGGATAAATATGCGGGAAAGTAATATTCAAAATTAAACTCATGATTAATAATATACCCAATTGTATTTTTCAAATATCTATTCAGTTATGCTTCTGCTTCCATTCAGTATAGTATATGAGCATGAAATAATGGGGATGAATAATAGAATAATATCCGTAAGTAATATTGAGATAATATATATATATATATATATATATATATATTAAAGTAGAATTTAATTCTCCTTCAGTGCCTAA